>SRMA01025876.1:138545-167594 GCA_007224835.1 Danionella cerebrum | reverse complement strand
ATATATATATATATATATATATATATATATATATATATATATATATATATATACATACACACACACACATTCATTGATCTTCTGTATCCGCTTCAGAAATCTAATTAGGCTCACAGAGTCGAAAATGTAGGTGCACATCCTGGAAAGGTCACCGGTTCATCGGGTGGGGGAATGGGCATCCTCACTCCCAATTCATTCTTAGTGATGATTTAAAATCACCAGTCCACCAGAAATACTGGTTTTTGACAGTGGAGGAAAGTGGACAGTTAAAAATTTATTGAAATTATTTTATGAAGAGTTTTTTTTTTTTCAATATGCCATATCTCCATTTTGATTTACATATTTTTTTTTATTTTTACTTAGTATTGTTTATATTAAAAGAAAGAATTATTACCTAATATTTCTAGCATAAGCTAAAGTTAAAAACACAATCAAAAATTTGTGTGCACATCGGGTGAGAGGCAGGGGTACATCCCAGACAGCTTGCCAGAACATCACATTTTTTATAAGTATTTAAAGTATTTTATAATAATTATACATATCAAGTATTGTGTTACTTTTGGAAAATTGATTATGTGCTTTCAAATGTGTAAAACATACACTAGTATTTTTCTATTTTTTTAATGACTTTTGGAACAAAACTCCTCACATTCTCTCTACAATGAATTCCATGGTGAACACACAAACTTGTGGCGTCCTTTCCTCAACCAAAACCGTACACGGCTACTTTCTGTTGTAGAAAACATCAGCGTTATACCTGTTTTACATTTCAGATGTGTGCAGTATGCAAGTGTACGCAGAACAAAGCTTTCACATAGCACACGTCTGCAGGGTGCATGTTTATGGAGTGTCTTAAAGTGGGTAAATTGTACATTTGATTGAAATGTAACATCTATGCATTTAACCTTATGTGTAATGTTTCTGTACCTTGACTTGAACCTTAAATGTAAACAGCTTTAAATTGGTCGTTTAATCTGAAAAAAAAAAGTTCTAGAATGCTTTGCTTTAAAGTTACTCTCTTTTTAATGCATGGTCTTTATAAAGGATACAGTTTGTTGCTCCTTTAAGGTCAAAGAATGCCAAATCGATCGCAGCACTGCTCCTGCGATGGTCTGCAGCAAAACACTTGCATTAGCTCTGATCTGTTAACTTGTGAGCCGGAAAGCATATGCACTGTACACAAGTCGCAGACGAATGCAGTGCAAACCGAGTGTCAAAGTGTGCGTGCATTTATGGAGTTAATTTCTAACTCTGAATTCTGGGCATCCTTTGTTAACAGTAATAATAACAATGTTTGTGAAATGAATAATACAGTATTTAGCCATATTTAAATATTTACAATTTATGCATGTTATTAATCAGCTGCCACTTAGAATTTTGCTATATAATAATTTTTATAATAGTTGAGAAGATGTTAAACAGGAGATTATTCCAAAAAACAGCCCTAAGAGGAAGATTTAATTTACAAAATTAAAAGCAACTGTTACCATTGTTTAAAGGCATTTGAGTGATTATTCAAGGAAGATCAGATTTCCAGAGCTAGATGATCTAATGATGCATGAGCCTGGGAAACAATTTGTTTACAAATTGTTACCGTACACATTAATCATTTATGATCTTATCCTCTTTTTTTACTCACTCACATCTAACACTTACATCTCTTTAATAATAAGCAATGTTCTTGCAGTGTAGCCATAAAACTTAAAAACTGTTCAATCTTACCAGACTCTTTAAACTCTTGGTTGGCTTGCGTCCACGATTCTTGGATGAGTTTTAGGCTGTCCTGCATAGCCTTCAGGTCTTCACTTGGACAGTTGCACTGGGGATAATCAGCACTGCATTTGCACCAGCATTCGTTATCCCGACACACAAACTCTCCCTCGGAGTGACAGCCAATGTAACTGAGCGCTGCCTCCACAAATCGACTCCTCAGGTATTCTGGCAGAATGCCCTGGAGCCCTGAAATAATACACATTTGTTTGCATCAAAACATAGAGTACATTTAAACGTTTTGCATTGTATCCCACGAAACTGTCCAAAATTTGTCCAAAAAGGGACATATTATTAACATTTTTTTCCAGGTATTTAAGAGCTGTTGGAAAAGTACTTTTATTTAAAAATATAAAGGTTTAAAAGGATTATTTTTCCAGCCTAGGGCGGTGATTGAAAATGCTCTGATGAGAGATTTTTTACCAATTTCATAACGTAAGACGTTCCTTTTAATAACTGGCCTGAAGCAGCACACTCTATTTTAAAACTGATGATAACGTGAAACGTTTTCACACATCCTAAACAACCTCGCTCTAGAGCTTTTATTTTTACATTTTAAGGCATTTTTAAGACATACTCAAATTGAAAACTAAAATTTCCACATTTCCCGGGATGTTCATTTATTGGAAAATACAGAAATCTCTGAAATGAAGCTGAATAATGAAGGTGGTACCTTGCAGATTAATCTTGTTCTCAGGGCTCTGAACCAAAACAGAACTGACAGAATCGAGGTTGTCATAGTTACTGCATCCAAGAGGGCCTGTCCTTGTTTCGGTCACCTTAGGAGAAGATGGGGGAAAGCACATGACAATTTTCTGATGAAAACATTACAAGAAGAAGATTCTGTCAATTCAGAGTAACAGATCAAACTTGTCAACATTGAAAGACATGTTAAAATGCACTGAAAAAAAAGCTAATGCAATGTGTCCGTTGTGTAGAAAAGGGGAATATTTAATGGGGAAGACTATGTTCTTTCTCTCACCAGTAAAAGAGAAGGTTAATGGCCTCATTCTGGATATAAACGGCTGTAAGCGACCTAAATATTACTATCATTTACAATCAACACAGATATGGGAGCACTACTTTACTTTATATATGTTTTTAATTACTTGTGTGCTTTGCTTTTGTGTCTGTTGGGGCTAATTACCTGAAGAAATGATTAGCTCTATATATCATGTTTTTTTTCTTCTGGAATCCCCCATACATTGTCACCATAAAGGGAATAAAACAGAAAGAATGCCTGAACCAAGACTCACCAAACATTTTTTAATGCTTTAGCTTTAGTGAATCTGTTATTTTATCTGTTATGTGTGTCACATAATGCTCTTCTGCTATTGTAGCTCACCTGCTTCAAGTTTTATTTTGTTCTTGGTTAAATGTGTTTATATACACCCCCACGTTCTTTCCTGTTAAATGCACCTTTGTTCTCTCTCTCTCTCTCTCTCTCTCTCTCTCTCTCTATGTATATGAATTAGAGAAAGTCTTATTTCTTCTAGTTGCTGAATTAAAGACAAAAAAAAACATTACTGCTTCGCACAAGAAATTATTACTTTAATTGCTTTTAGAACAAACCTGTTTTCCAGTGATTTGATCATTTAACCTAATCTGCATGTTAAACTATCTCAGAACAGGAATCACTGCAAAGTTTCTGACAAAGAAAGAATTAACTTCTAAAAAAGCGACAAATTCAAGCTAGAATGAATGAGCTCAAGAGAATCTGGAGAAAAGTGATGCCTACTGTAAAACATGGGGGTTGAAGTGTAATGCTGTGGGGATGTTTCAGTGCGTTTGGTACTCGGAATCTAGTTAGGGTTGAATGAAACATGAAAATGGAAGACTGTAAGATGATTTTGAAAGACAACCTGCAATAAAAGTCTTGGGTAGAATTCTATCTTTGAGGATGATAAGGACCCAAAGCATACCTCATTTCGGCTGAAAAAAAACTTTATGCATAACTTTAGGCTTTGTTTCATTTGTGCAATGCATTTGTACTAACATTTAAAAAGAAATACTAGTAGCTCACAGTAAAAACTACAGAGACAGTTTCACTCTTCTCTTCGAAGAGTAATGTTAAAATGGTGCACATTCGCAGCTCAATCATTCTTGACAAAAGCTTCATTTTTATCCCTGACAAAAGTCACGGTAAATCAAGGGTTGGATGACACATGAGAAGGAAACTCGCAGCCTGCAGGCAAATATATCTCCCCACCTGTCACTTACAAATTGTTCTCTGTTCTACATTGTCTTCTATAATATTTCCCCCGGTGAGTGAGTAAAAGTCTTCATGCCGTGTTTGTAGATTAATAGTGACCTTAGATTTCCATCAAGCGAAACTAAGTTTTCAGATTTTTTGCTGGATGAAAAGTTGCCTTTGTTCAACATCAACTCTAGGGTCACAGGATAAATGCTGAAGCAGATAAAATGAGGCAAAGTCAACGCTACAGCGAACCTTCCAAGCAGAAAGCAGATTTGTCATGCAAGTGAACCACTAAAAATGACTGAGGACCTGGAAAAGCCAAGGAAGCATTTCTAATGTGTTACACAAAAAGCAAATCCTCATTAAAGGAGGCTGCTTTATTTATTTTCCATTCAGCCTGGTGAAGTAACTTTGAAGCCAGTGGGAGTTATGAAATTGGAATTAGGAAGAAAAGCATAAGTTCAGCAGACCTACCGCTGACATTTCCATTCCTCTTATTGATACGTCCACAAAATTAATTAAAGTCCAAGGAGTCTCTACAGAGATCAGCTGATTATTTTTGAATAAAGACAGATGTCTGACTTAAAGGCAAATTGCTAGTATTGCTAGTATAAAGATGGGGTTTTCCATGCATAGAAATGAGCTGCTGCATAACATGGTTCACTTGATCTGGAGAATGTGTAGAACACAAGCATTTTATATCTATATTGTGGATCACAAATAGGATGGAGAGGCTAATTCATGTGAAATTTAAATTGGTTACCACAAAACACCACCAATTTAAGAGATACTGGGAGCAAACCAGTTGATTTTTCACATTATCTCCAGTGTTTTATTTGTGCTGACTTCATGAAGCCTTGCAGCAATAATGAGATCAGGAACCACTGGAAGGGTCACTTTCAGAGTGTCTGGGATGTATTCAAGGAAATGGGTCAGATGCAGTTGGACTTTCACTCTCAATCACTCAGAAGTTCAAAAGACCACATCCTCGGTTTTTATTAAAGATGACCTGGCGCCCATGATCCTTGGCGTGTCATTCTATACATAGTTATTGGGCCATTCTTTGCCCTTATACTGACAACTAGAAAGACTAAAACCCACACTGAGAATGGAAACAAGTAAGGATGATAAAACAACAGGATTTGAAGAGTTATGGGAACATCCATGAATGAGTCTAGTTATTATACAATAGCATCAAAAATCTTGTTCTTTAACTCCCCAAATCTTTTGTTCTTTAACTCCCCAAAAGATAATTTTAAATCAAGTTCTTATGTAAAACAAACACAAACACGATTAACTCAGTATTGCTCTCTTATCAAGTCAAATCCTAATATTTCACCCACCAATATTTCTATGCACACTTTTAGGTGAACAAATGTGATAATGTGTGAACAGTTATTGTGATTGGCTGTCTGTGTACGGGTCTAGAGTTGCTGGGGCAGAAGGGGTGGAGTTAGCACAAGCCACTGGCTTACGTGAGACACACAAAGTTTATTTAAGAGTCTGCTTGTTAATACTTTCTTGAGACTGAGATAATGGTATTTTAAGAATGAAAGAGGAGCCCCAGTGAAAAGAAACCCAGAAATATTACGAAGAAAATCAAGAAAAATTATGTCTTACTGTTATGTAAGTACATACTGTGTGAAAATGTTGCAGTAGGAAGTATTACCTGACTAAGATTGTAATATATTTAACATTTTTTTTAGACTGGTGATGTAGCTTTCAATAAAACAGCCTGTGGGATTCAACATTTATTTTCTGAATAAATGATTAAAAAATCAATGAACTGCTCCCTGTGTAAATATCCAATCAGTGAGTGCTAAAGTTAGAGGAGGGTGCTTGTGTTTCACTCTAAGAATGGCAACAACGGAGCCAATGCTATGACAAGACACCGTCAGTATTTAAACATGTGGTTTGGAGACATATCGGCATTACCGTCTAATACGACAGAGATGGGAGAAAAACAGTAAACAATATACCACCGGATACAAGAACTGTTTTATCAGATGTAATTATGCAAAAGGCAACACATGAAGCACATGTACAGGTATGAGTGCCTGAGTCTGTGGGTGTCAGAATCCATTTTTGTGACGTAACATATATAGGAATGGTTATTTGTGTTTTGCCATTTTTCCTCAGAATTAATATAGTTCAGAGACGATTTGTACAAATCGGAGCAATATTACATCAAGCACTATTTTGTATATCTCACATTTTGAATGGAGAGGACCTTTAATCATAATATTGCACTTTCTTTTTGAGATCAATATTTTGTAGCAGCTTAAAACTACATTAGTCAAGATCCTTAAGAATAAAATCCATTGCAATCTTTACCAAGCAAATGAAAAAAAAAGAACATAAAGCTCGTTAATTCCCACCTGTGAAGTAACCCAAATAGGCTATTGAAAATAAGACAGTGTGGGCCTGCAAAGAAACATATTTGAATAGTAATGTATTTTAAGATGCGGATCCAAGCTTTTTTGATATGCTAGAAATGTCATTAATGTTTCAGAAGCTTTGGGAGTGATTACACAATGGCTTTACTCAAGTTCCAGATAGAATGGGGTCTGAATTTAATCATGACGCTTTAGTCAGCCAGCACTTTCTTATTTGCATCAGGCATTTTATCCATAATGAAACTATATTTGAGATATTCAAGCAGCTGTAAAAGCATAAAAAGTCTCTTTCCGGTGGGTTAGCGAACTCTTCGTTTTAGTGTGCGCTATGGGGGAAGCTTATCATAGAGCAGAGTGTGCATTAGAATAGAATTATACCCTCTCTACAGAAAATGAGAGTTTATTGGAAGCAGCAGGGAATCCTCAGCAAGGCTACAACAGCCTAATGTTCTCAGCTTCAGCTCGTGAAATCTTAGAATTAAGCACAAAGGCCAGATCTCTACCAGAGAGCTTCATCTGCGTGCATTAGGCGCAGATTCTTTTCTATTTATCGAGTTCTCTCCTCACAGGCGGTTTCGGAAGTTCTCACTGCAGATGGGGGGTGAGGAGGTGCTGGCAGGGTTTTTTGTGCCTGCCAGCTTGTGCTTGGGATGCTTGACTGATGACCCGGGCAAACGTCAAAGCACTAGCAGTGGCAACAAGCCCAACTCTTTCTCTGAATCATAATCTTTCATAACCGTTTCCACAGATCATAAACTCAGAAACGAAGGCAGTGTGACAGAGAGAAAATTCCTTGCATGCAAATTCATTCTGTTAAATATGAATTTATTTTTACATATTCAAGTAAATTTCAAAGGAGTAAAAATCAACTCAATCTGTGCTGTACAATCATCATGGCCATCAAATTAAATCAAATTCAGTTCTGAATTAAATTATATGTGATTGCTCTGGTTACTCTATAAGAGCAATCATTAAATTTCAGATTGTTCAGATAATTATTTTGCGTAATCTGATAGTTTTTGAGTATCTTCTATTAGACAAAGTTATCTAGAACCTCAACCCTCTGCTTGCTGTTCATCTAAGCATTGACTTCTTGAACAACTATTTTCACATACTGCGCATTAGGCTTCGGTTATAGCATTGACTGCATATAGAACTCTCCATTTTCTGAAATTTTCAAAAGTTATTGTGAAAGATGTGCAACGTTTATGCCAAAAATCTTCAAGTGAACTGGAGAATGCTTCATACAGACATAGTTATGGCAGTAAAAATAGTTTGTTTCTCATGATTACAATGCCATGACCTATAGCTTAGCATTTAACAGCCAACAAAACACTATTTATGTCCTTCCTTTTAATTAGCCACAATGATAGATGTGAAACGTTACTGGGAAAACACGGTCAAGGTTAGTTTATAGGTGTGCAACTCTCATTTAGCTGCAAAATAAATCTCAATAAAGAAAATCAAATGACCTTGTCGGAAACAGCAAACTCTCGATACTGTGGTGTAATAGTGTAAATATTCTGTGTTTTCAAAGCATCCCTGTCCTGATTCCAATCGTGAATTTAAAAATTCATGTACTATTTACATTTGTATCGGTAGGTGATCAAAAAAAGGGCTTTAAAACACACTTTTAATGTTACATAAACAACTGAAAAATGCATTTGAAAAAAAATATTTTTTTATTAACCACATTTTAGGTGATTTTTTATTTTTAAATGTGAAGTATTATTGATTATATATTGTGATTATGGATGCGCTGGAAAAGTACCTCTTTGAGGGCTTTTATTTACTTAAACACTATACAATGGCTCTAAATATGAACATATACATATGTCAATTACAATATATTGTTAAAAATACACTGAACTAGTTAAATGACTAAACAATCCCCTGTTTGAGGTTCAATAAGCTAATCAGATGTTTACGCATGTCAACATTGGCCATTGAATTCCAAACACTCTGTACAGAGCAGAAGGTTTCTGTGCTCTTTTGCTGCTGCTGTTAAAACTGTTCTTTTTGTCCACATTTTAAGACTCGTTTGGGACAGTAAACTGGATTGCGGTAGGACCAGAAATATGCGATACTTAAGATTTCTAAAAGGAAGTGCATCACAATGCATAGTACATTTAGTCCATTCTGGACATCTATATCACCGTCTTTGCAAACGACATGTCAGGTCATATCATATAATTACAAAAAAACTCGAACATCCTCAGCCGTTCTTTAAAATCTAAACATGTCTTGATTGTTATAAACCTTGGCTAACCCCTCATCTTTGCTGTATATCAGAATAAATGCAGTTATTGATGTCAACTGGCAGTCACTGCATTTCCTGTCCACCATTGTGTTCGAGTGTAGAGGTTAAAGATTCATTTAGTATTGACACTGGAGAAAACCCTCCCCATAAGTCTTATTCATTAGAGTCTGACACTTCACTTATATTCAAAATGGCTGACGAATCGGTCTAGCTCTCAAAGAAATTATTGAAATGGGACAGATAATTTGTCACACTAATGCATTATTCCAGCAGCACCTTCCTATTTATTTATTTTCTCACTGAGCCCTTCCCCAAACCGATATCTCTTGCATTTAATAAGACTTCTCATTGTTGAACTCTGCGTGTGTTTCAAAGGATTGCCAGTTTGCAAAGAGAGCGTTTGTATTCACATCCATCCTCATCCACATGAGGAAAAATCCATGTGTGGAATTAAAGACTGCTGATGCTAAGAATATTTAACATCAATCACCTGAAATGCTTGACAAATAAAGGCATCTAAAAGGATTTCCATTCACTCATTTACACAAACAGAGCGCATAAGCTTTTAAGCTAGGACAATTGCAACCAGGAGGCCATTTGTCTTGCATAACAACCATGAAGAGTAGGACAATTGTCCTTTTTCAAATCAAAATGTGACGGCATGCCATATTAACCATGGGTTAAGAGAAATTTAACATGGGAGCTACTGAAATAAACAAATGTAAGTATTGCGCATTCAGTTTTGTTGGTGAATACAATAGGTTATCAAAGATATAGCATGGATTAAGGGATGCTAGACAAATAAATTATTTTGATTTTGTTTGTTATTTCTCTCATTTTGGGGGGAATCAGGGTGCAATGGTGAAGTTGGGGAACATGAAACATTTCAGGAAAGCCTTGAGGTCAAGTCCTTAAATGTAAGTTATACAAAAAAAAGCTTTTTACGAGTATTAAAAGTGTATTTAAAAGTAAATTATTCCTTGATTTAAAATATTTTGAGAAGGTTGTACTGAAAACAATGCTAAAGTCCCTCTTTTAAAACAATAAAATATTTAGCCTAGCCATGAAGTAACCATTTAGATACCACTAGTGTTCTCGAAAATGTTAAGGAAATTGTAGTAATTTACCAATGCCATATAACTAGGGGCAAGACTTCACTAGAAACAAATGTAACAAAATAGTAGAGCTGTCTCTGTTTATGTGTTTGTTAAATTAAGTTCTAATCTAGAATTTTAATTTAATTTTATGATTCCAATAAAAGATTATATATATACCTTTATATATATATATATATATATATATATATATATATATATATATATATATATATATATATATATATTGACATATACATTTGGTATATGAAATAGTTATTTTCGTAGATCATATATTTGAGAATTTTTTTTTTCCTTTATTAACTTTATTGGTAACGAATTAAACACCTTTTTAATAAGCAGACCTGTAATCTGTTCATTTAAAAATGAATGCGAAACTTTTTGAAAAATACTAATTGAACTAATGCTTTCTTTGTACATTTATAAGACTTGAAAATCAATAGGCACCAACAGAGATGTCAAAACCATTGGTTTATAAATCCTGTTGTTTTCTGAAAAAATGCATGAGCGGTGATTTGGTTTCCAGAGATGCAGATAAAAAAGCAAACAAATTAGCCGGTTAATCAGCCAACCATTAAATCATGTAAAATACCTTTTATTGTATTTTTACAACAACAAAAAAAGAACACAAGTGAAAAGAAAACAGCTTAGCCCAATTCTTTTATCTCCCCAGGATGCAGCTGCATAAACAATAAAAACAACGAAGCACAAGTCAAACTCCCTTCCAAAAATAACCCTTCAAACTTGGGGTCAGGTCCCCAGGCCTGTGTGCATCTAGGCCACAGGGTTACCTTTATGGCAGTGGAGGCGATCTGGAGGTGGTGCAGTTTGCGCAGAGTGCTCTCTCTGTCTATAAAGTAGGAGGCAGCCAGCTGGTGCAGAGCCTCTAGAGTCACCGCCGTGCCATTTGAGTCAGTCAGGTCTGCTGTTCGACTCAGCCTCCTCTTGTCCACAAAAATAGTCAGTGCCTCCTCACCTGCGATGAGGATAGAGGCAACATGAAAGAGTGAGGCACACTAGGGAATTTGGCTTCATGAAACATGTTCTTTGTGTTTGTTCTAGACTATATGTATTAACTATGTAAGGACATACAATGTAGACTTGGAAATCTGACTTAAAGAATATTCGTGCTTAATAGTATATTGTGTACATAATATGAGTGAGTTGTCTTGAAAGAAGCAGAGACTAGAATATACAGGTAACTAAATAGGGATTATTTACAAAGACCATGGATTGAAACAACAAATTCATAGGAACAGTTGGGGAAATATCCACTAATCCACAGAGATTAAGGGGAATTTACATTAACATTTATCCATTTGGCAGATGTTTTTATCCAAAGCATCTTTTTTAAAAAACGCATTTTCTATTTTTTTCAGTGCTTGCTTTCCCTGGAATTTGAAGCCATGACCTTAGCATTGTTAGAGCAATGCTCTACCAACTGAGCCACAGGAATTGTAGGAGTAAGGCTTTTATTTTCAATGGGAGAGCTGGATATTGAGGGTGGGTCAGGTGTAGATAATTAGGAGAATGTGGATCAGGTGTGCACAATCAAAGATGTTCACTCAACAAACACCTAGCTTGAGAACCACCTATCTTTTAACTCAATGCAACTTAATGTATTAACTTAATACCCTTAAACCCTTCAATTTGCAAGTAAACTCGGTCCAACTGAGTTGAATTGGTGCAAATTCCAATTCAACACTAGAACTGCGTTTAACTAGTGACTGTAAACAGTAGACACGAAACTGACAAAGTATTAATGTCATTTATTGGCACAATTCAACAAATACAAACAGCGGAGGTGTAAATGGATTTCCGCATGCATGGAATAAGAGTCTCTGATCAGTGGTGCTGTTTTTTTTGAGGATCTTAAAGTAATTCAAGAGGGGAGCAGCACAATGAGGTAATTATTCCAAGGTGAGCATGAACCACCAGTCATGAGCGAGGGAGCACGCCATCTAGGGTGCTAACGGGTGTACACTACTCAAGGGTCAAGCCGACAGTGGAGATTGCGCACCAACAAGAACACTCAAGAAGAAACCTCTTTGGTCTGGAGAGCAAGCACAGCACATGCAAGTAGGTACTGGGGAACAACACCTGTCTCTTATACACATCTGATGTGTATAAGAGACAGAACATACCCAGGTATGTCACATAACCTGCTTTCTGGAATACCCCCCAGGAAATGTTGGGAGTTGTAGACTTTGTAGGGAGCATTGGAGACAGTGATTGGAAGATCAGGTAAGTGGTTTCGGGTCTTCTTGATTTGTTTTGTGAGCAGAGTTGCAGGCTGTAAAAACTAATGTTTAATGTTGTATCAAACTTTTCCCTCTGCCAGTTTTTCCTTTCTGATTATGAGTGTGCATGTGCATGAGTCGATTCGATTTGGTGTCTTTTAGCTTAGTTAGTAAATTCTTGTTGGATTTCAAATCAAGTGTTCTCGTATTTTGACTTCGAGAACACAGCAAAGACCAAACAGTTAAACTATGATGCAAAAAATGTTCATAGACATGATTTTGTCATTACTTCAAATTGTAACATTTCTTCATCATAAGCTGCTTTTTAATTTTTTGAATCTCTATTTTTTTACTATAAAAAATCTTTATTATCTACTATAATAATCTTTTTTCATTAAATAATCAAACAAATAGTAGTGAATATCATTATGAATATTTAAAATAATTTCCTTACTATTTAGATTGCTTTGACTGTGAAAAGCTCACTCAACGTGACTGTTTCACATATATACTTTTCCCATTAATAAAAACACTATAATCATGACATTTTCAATGACGGTCAGCAATTGAAAACTAATTCTAGAGGTCAGGCTTTCCTTGTTTTGTTCCATCATTGTCATGCAAATGTACCATTAGATTATAGAGTAATATTTGGTCAAATGCAATCCTTTTTAGCACAGATGGAACTAGAAATATTTCAATATTTCAACCTTGGCTGAAAAGGCCTGCCATCTTTATTGAAGTACCTCCTAGTGTGGCTGAAAGCAGAAAGTGTGTGCCATATTTCCGGATGATGTTGTCAGTAATGGCAGTCAGGCTGGGTCTGCGGCCCAACTGTCTGATGGTTTGGATGAACTCAGGATCCAGGGGTAGAGCCACTCCATTCTCCTCTCTCTCCAGAGCCACACTGTTCACCTTCCAGCGTCCAAACTCTCTGCAAGGACACACAAAACACACAAACCCCATTTGGAAATGTCCTTCATTTGAGCCACGATGGGTAGAGAAAATAATATCCTCCACATTATTTTTTCAACAGCTTCGAGATTTTCATTAGAATGTGGTTCATGTACAGCATTATAGAGCGCAAACTTCTTTCTTGTTGTTTATATTCCCCACATACAAAAAAAAACAACAACACTATGATCAAATAAGAGCTCTATGGGACCTTAACATAGCTTGACTACAACATGCATTCACTTAAGACCCACTGAGGAGAAAATGCAATGACTGCATGACATTCATGGCAGCTTTTGAAATCTTATAACGCATTTTATTTATTTTTTATTTCTCACTTCAGCTTTAGCTGTTTACACCAGTATAAAAGCAGCTGTCCTTTCCATAATGGATCAATTTGTGTTTATTTTTTTTACATTTTCATTCTACTATGAAAAAGGCTTGACTAGGAGAAATCAACAACATGAAGTTCAACAACATAGGAAATGCTGAACTTTATTTGTGAAAATCTACAATAAGCCTTCCATAGCAGAATATTGCTATGACAATGCAATCCAATGTTAACAACTGACCTCAAATAAATCTTTTGAAATGGTATAAAAAAAAACTGCCCAAAGTATAGTACATGTACACTATGTACTGTCATGATGTACCATTAAACCCCTGAAATTAACAGTAAATGTCATTCCATTTCCATAATAAATCTACCAATTTGCATAATGGAAGTCCATTATTATCACTTGCCGCTTGTAAATTAAGCCCACTCATTTTGTTTAGCACTGTTTGACATCCTTTTCAAAAGAAGCCTTTAATATTCAAAGACAACAAATACTTAGTCTAACCCTTGATTTATTCATAAAAACTCCATCAAATGTCTTATGTAAAATCTGCATTTTTTTTTAAGTATATTCTGGACTTGCTAATTGATGTTAGGTAGAAACACATGCCTTAAGTTTCTATGCTCTAATCAGCATACAAACTCCTGCTCAAACTCATACTTGGATAATATTTAAAAAAAGGTCTGATTTTGCTCAAACATGCAATTCATGCATGCTTTCAAATTAATTCACAGCTCCTTGTGCAGAGAAATCCCCTGATCACACAACAAGAATTTCCCCTTTGGCTTCTATTCAAATAAATGCGACAATCTCTGGAAACCAAATGCCTATTCAGTGCATTTTCAAATCCTGCTCCAATAGCAACGTGGTATTAGAAATGTTATGCATTAACTTGGACTGCTCTTCTCACATCTTTAATTTGGGTTTTCTGTCCTATTTTTTTTTATAATACTTTTATAAAAAGTCAATAAACAAAATTTAAGATTTACTACTTAAAATACAATTTAAGTAGTGTTGGTTTCACTAATTCAGTATTAAAAGCTGAATGGTTTCATTGTGAACACTTGTGGCATACCCTGATTGCTCCTCCTGAAACACGTTATAAAACATCCATTAACCTCTTTATATAATAACCCTAATTATAATGTACCACTGCTACTAGTAGAAAGATTTTGTGTATGTCATGTTCATTTCTGGCCAAAAGTTATGCAGTTAAAACTTTTAAAAAGTTACTTTCCAGTTTCTCTTGTCACACTTGTCAGTCACTTAGTACAAAGTCACCCATCAGCCTCGTACTTTCTATTTGCTCCATATCTCAGCATCTACAAAATGCATGTACACATAAATTAATGCCCACATTTTATTTTCCAGTTTGCAGCAAAAAGTTGACCACCATCAAATCTAGTCAGACTGAATAAATTCTCACTAATGTCAAAGTTAAAGGAAAGCACAAACCTACAGGCTTCTACCATCATAAATTTTATATATAATTTAACACACGTTTTCACTCAATTTATATATAAAAAAATCACAATTATGACAAATTGGTGTTCGAAAAGAAGAGCAACAAAGAGAAATGAGATGGAGTAAGACAAACGAGATAGAGTAAGACAAATAAGATAGAGTAAGACAAATGGAGTGGTGAAGGATGTTGAAACTGAAGTTTGGAGAGAGAGGGAGAGAGAGACAGGATGATCGACATTGTCTCGGAACTAAAGTTGTTGATAGACAGTTATGGATGGTGCCAGAGGGCACTACAGCACCAGGCCCACGCTACAAACTCGCAGCAGGAGAAGGCGTATTGAAAAAGTACCTGTCAGACCTCTCCTTTGAGAGCCATGGCTACGCCAACTCAATGATGGTAAGAACAGAAACCAGGGTCTGGTTGCAATAAATGAAACCAGGTGACTCGTTTATTAACATTGCGTATTCATTTAAAAACAATGCACACTTCTCTAAATATAACAAATACTGGCTTGAGTGAAAACTTGGCATATGTAAACTTCAGTCCATACATGCTGCAACTGCAACTTTTTGAACAAACAGTGAATGTTGAAATGTAAAAATTTCTAAAATGGCACAGTTGTAATGAACAATTACTTTCAAGTAACTATTCAAAACAAGACGACTGTTAGTTTAAAGGAGTCCCAATCATAAATACTCCAGGTGCTAAGCTGCAATTGTTAAAAATGTCTAGTTTTGTTTAGAGGTTGACCAATTAATCAACCAGGCAGATATTTATGGATACATTTTTCAGCTTTCCAAGAAAAATAAATCGTTTCAGTGTCAGTGAAGATGACGCACTTGATCACATGCCTCCCCTCCTCCCTCAGCTCCAGATGTCTCCCTTGGCTTCGTACATTCTCTCCCTCCCTGCACCTTAGTTCCCCTCTGGCCTTCAGCCAGTGAACTTCAACTAGTAAAGAGGGTGCCACTTTCGCTAAAGCTGAGTGACAAAAAATGTCTTGGCAGAATCATGAGTAATTCTTATACTCTGATGATTACACCCTTACTTTAAAAAGAACTGCACTTGGCTACCTAGATCGTAAAATATTGGCTTGAAAAATCGGATATCGGCCACTAAGATTGTAATACATGGTACTTGGAGATACGAAATTAATCCGGTCCAGGAAGGCATTCATATATCGAAGCAAGTTTTACGTGCAAAACAGTGGCTCTCAGAAACAACAGTATAAGTACATGAAAAATGGAAAACCAGAGAAAAATCAAGTAACGTTTCTTCATTTCTTAAATCTACACATTGTTAATGTAATAAATGATAATAAAACACAAGCAAAATATGTAATATGTACACAAACCCTACCTTGCGAGTGAGGCGAAGTGTTGGAGGAGGTGAAACAGGTGGCAGAAAACTTTACGGCACCACGTATGAAGGTTAACTTTCTCAAGGTATTTCACGAATTACTAACACCAACAAGCAGAGACAGTACCGAGCGTTTGAGAAGGGATGGAGAGAGCGCTTCTGAGAACGCCTCACAGGGTTTCTCTAACTTGCGCTACAGAACAGCACTTTCCACTTTATAAACGTTATTTCTTTTCGGCTCTAACATTTAGAGCAGCGTGACGTCAGGCTTAACAAGCGGTAAGAGAGCAGAACTGTTGATGTTTTTTTGCATCTTGGAATTTTCTCTGTGTCTCAAAGCAAAAACTTTCCAGCGAGACATTTCGTATCTCTAGCATTTTGTAAACCGAAGCATTCATATCTCGAGGTACCACTGTATATTGGCTTGAAAAATCTGACATTGGTTACTAAGATTTTTCACCCATCCGTACGACCAGCCTTCAGTTTTGTTATAGCTGTTGGTGACTGGTTTAACTGTCATGTGGTGACTGGTTAAGGTCTCCACAAAACTACGACACTTTACATGAATAACTATTACAAACAAATATGAAATATTTGTATTTTTACTGCCAGTATTAGTTATTCCGGTCATTCACTTAAAATAAGATTGTAATTTTTCTAGTCTAACTTCATTCTTTTACTTGCTTCCCCAATAGTTCTGTAACTGTTAGTAGCTTCTGTGATCTATCTAATTAACTCTCATTCTCTCTCTCATCTCTCATTTAGAGCACCTGTCTGGCTCAATTACGCGCACCGGTCTCCTGTCGCGCGCTGATTAACAAGCCTTCTTAACGTTCCTCCCTCTAGCCCTTCTCTGTCAGACGATTATACTTCAGTGACATCTATGCTACAATTTCTTACCTATATCTCTTCCTCAGTCCTGTCCTGTTCTGCTCCAAGCCGTGTCGGCAGGATCTCGTTTGTCTCTCTCCCTGTCGTTGTGAAGCTGGTAGTGGACGGTGGTTGCTCGGGACCGGAGGCTCTCCGCGCCTTTCCCCTTTTTGGACAAATTGTTTTTTGAACTGTTCAGGCTTCAGTGCCGGTGGCTGTGTTTTTGCCTTCTCTCCTTTAGTTTAATTAAAGACTTTTAGTTAACCTTGCATCTGGGTCCGCCTGTGCTTCCCTATTGCGCACAACAGTAACGCTAAGCAAAGGCTCTTAAATGAGATTAATGGTTAACTTAAATGGTTAACTGATTAATTTTGTTAGATTCAATTACATTTAACTTCTAAACTAATTATGTTTTGCTTTGGCTGCAAAATTAATTGATTGAATGGAGTAAAAAAAACTGAAAATTTATAATAATAAAAAAAAAAATTAATTAGACTGATCAATCAAGTTATGCAAATTCTTTAATGCAGAATTATCCAAGCATTAGATCAATACTGGTAGGAAGTCATTTTTGATAAAGCTGCACAATTAATTGTAAAATAATTGATTCAAGCTAAGTGTAGTCTTACTAATAAATGGCAATGATTTGTCAATGTCTGTGAAAGTTTTACTGTGAGCAGTAACATCTGCATGCGTAGAGCTGCCGAGTCATGAAACGATTGATCATAATTTGATCAAAACGAATAGTTCAAACTGTTAAATGGACCAAACTGAAAACTTTACTAAAATATCATTAACATAGACTAACATATTTATTTTTAGAAAACACCAGAAATAACATTCAATTTCAAAATGTTGAAAACACTTAGTATTACTTCTAAAAGTGATCACTACTTGCGCCATTACTGCATGCAATAGTTTCTTGAAAATAATTCAAACAATAAAACAATACTTGGGTTAAAAACAGCCCTGAGTTGCCATGCGTGTTTCATGTGATAAAATATAGTGGCATGCTTGTCAGAGGAGCTCTAGAAAACAAAATTCCCTTGCGTTTTGGAGTGTTTGTGTAGTAAACGAAACTGGGCCATTCATTCATACTGAGATGAAGAACATGAAGACTTCATGTAGTTCACAATCCATGTTTAATAGTGCCACAGCACAATCCTTTTGGTTTATTTATCTAAGTACTCTCCCTGTGACATTATGGGTACGATACAATATTAGGTATACATTTTTCTTAATTTTCAAAAGGGTCCTGTAGATTCATAATTGAACCAAAACAGGGTTTCCTTACACTAAGCAAGAATTGAAAAAGACAAAGCCCTTTAATCTTTCATTGGTTTAATTTAAATCACTCGTTTTAAAACTAACCAATAACTTTCAGCATTTAAAGATTCATCAAATCAGCAATTGATCGTCTATTTTAAGAATAAGCATTAAAAAAATGAAAAATCATGAAAAATTAACAATAATTAGTACTAAAAGCTGGACTGCTATTATAAAACAACACAACAGTGATATTGTGAATGCACACAGGTATAAAATTGTGGACCAAAAATGGACAGAAGGTTTTAATCAGCAGCAGATTCAATTGTAAAAAAAAAAAAAAAAAAAAAAAAAAAAACTAAGAATTTATCTTTTATATATTTTCTACAAAATGGAAACACAGTTGCTTGCTGGTTGTACATCCGAAACATCCAAATCTTGTTTTTATCCCTCATTTAAAGTGTAACCTGAGGCAAACCGCGAGCTGAGGCTACACCTCATTAGACGTGTTTATCAAACAAGACTTCATGCAAACATTAATCAGATGTAAACCTGCTCATTAGGGCATCACACATTTCACAGCATTTAGGACTTTAGGAAACTTTTCTGCATCTGAAATTAGCGCTAATTGCTCAACAAAGGACGCTGTTCGTTCACGCTGTGAATTTCTTTATTCTGAATCATTAAGTCATCAAAGGCCCAATCATCATCGCTGCCGTGCGTTGTGAGATATGTCTTAATATGCGCTGCTCTGTGTGCTTTCATCATTCAAATCCCATAAGGGGGAGTCCAACAGCTCATCCTTCTCAGTCGAGCTCTTGCCCTGATAAACCGATCCAGCGAAACAATCTAGCATTGCAGTGACCGAGCAGCCAGTAGGTGTTTTGTCCTTGATTGTGTTTCCAATCCAAGTGCAAGCATTCTCAGGGGATATACATGTCTTGAAACATAAATAATGACACGATTAGCAAGGGCCTGACTATACTAGCCTAATGGTACTCTCTCTCTCTCTCTCTCTCTCTCTGAATTTTTCATGTGTATTCTGTTAGCGCTTCCAAATCACTTGGATAAAACCAATGAGAACCACCCCAACATCCCTGTTTCATTCCAAACAGGGAAGCCCTCTTTCAGTTATTATGCTGCCCATAGATGTAACCAGCTTCCAGAAGAGATCAAGAGTGCTAATACTTTAGCTGCATTACATACAGAATAAAAACACAACTATTTAAATGGCTCCATGTTTGTGAGTGGATACAAGACTATTAATTGGGATACAGTAGGATTTAAGGATTAGTAGGTGATAATAAAGAATTGATTGTACACTGCAATAATTATCAATTTAAAACCTCACTTTTTAATCTCTTTATGTTTTACATTAAATGGCGTATCTCTCTGTAAAGGTTTCTGTAACATTCATAGCCCATTTGTATGAATATTGTTATTTTTACATTTAAAAACATTATAACTGGGACAATGTAACATGTAAAACATTTCATAGTATTACTTTGATCACCTAATAATGATTTCAAATACTATGCAAATTGATTCTTAATTGATCAAAAACTAATTCAAACGACAAATTAAAAAGGGCAAACATATCATATAGAACAGAATATTTATTTTCATTTGTTGAATGGGAAATGTCATATAGGAAGCTTTTCAAGTGTTTCATTTGAAATTACACACTGCTGTATTCGCTACAATTCAATTTCCAGGGCAACACTGAGATGTATGCGTTTGATGAGAGCCTTTCAAAGAATTTATACAGAGCCCAGCTGTCAGTAAGCCCTGGTAAACCGAACACATTAATGCATCAGTTAAATATCCTCTAAAATAGCACATCATTGAGCTACTAATTGAGCAATCAATGATCTCGCTCTTCTATGGAAATTTTAGAACATATTGTCATTAGGAAAGATCTGTTTAGTCTGAAGGCATTTTAATGGAAAAAAGGCTGATGGCTAATAGACCGCTAATGCTTCAGGCACTAAAAAAATTAAGAATTTTATATTTATAATAGAAAATGTTTAATAACCAGATTACATTTAGGCCACTTTAAACCTTTTCAGAAGGTTTCTTAATTGGGAATATTGATTAATTCCTTTCAAATTTGACCCTGCGTGTTTATGGTTTATGCTTTGTTTAAACCCTTAAAAAGTCCAGACCTTTTAAAGTGTTTTTACAACTTTACAATTTGCTCTAATAAATTACATTTAAAACAGTTTTTTATAATAAAATCTACCTTTTTTTGTGCCAGAAGTTTGAAAAAGCCATCTCAGAGGTGTTGTACTTCCAAGGGTTATCCTTTTTTTTCACCACTAGATGGCACGTATGGCACTGATTTGGGGTTTGTAAAGTGAAACTGAAAGACGATTGCACATTTCTCACATTTTATTGTGAATTACCTTGCACGTTTTGTTTCAAAACTCATGTAAAAAATTGGCAAAATTAAGCCAATATTAAACAGTGGGGTTGGGTTACTTCATTCCTAATCACTTCAAAACAGCCGGTGTGATTTGCACACACACCAGTTTATGCAGAGACTGTTCTAAACGTTAAGAAGCTACAGTTTTACAATAAAACTCAGATGTATCTGTCATCATTAAAAGGTAAGCCTTAAATTGTTTACATGGTTTTAACAGACACATCTGTGTCATGTAACCTTGATCTAGGAGGGGAAAATATACATATACACTTCTGTATAATCCCTCTCTAATTTTAAACATCTCTTTTTGTGCTCAGGTATACGACAAAAGGAGACAGACTCTGTGGATAGATGTAGCTTTACAATGAGTTTGCCAATGGTTGGGCAGCCGACATCTCCTCAAGAGATCAAGTGCTCTTTATCCACATCTCTATCAACGATTACACTTAAGTACGTAAAATTCTCCATAAATCCTGTTTTTGATAAGTTCATATGTACAATTTACAGAGTTTAAGTCATTTGCAAGAAAATGGCCACATGAGCTCAGGGATAGTACAAAACTAATAAGTTCAATGAACAACAGCAGCCATTTCTTTATAAATATATCCTCTGGGAATAGTTGGCTGCTGACTCTGCAAACAATACACTGCTTTAAAAGGTTGGCTGTTTATGCTGGTGTTCTGGAAAGAACAAAAAGCTAAATGAAAAATAACAAAATAACTCACACAACACAGTGACGAGTTGAGATAGGAGCAGCTCACTCAGAGAAGCAGGAGCTAAGCTCAGTGTTTGATCCATTTATTTGTCCTCTACTTATGCCGATGGCGATATTCAAGTCTTACAATTTCATGTTTATCATTTTATGCACCATGTTATAAGTCTTTCTTTATTATCAACCTGAGTGAAAAAAAGTGACTAGTGTGTATTTTTTGTTGCTTTAAATGATTTCAAATATATGCCATACTCCTCTCAGTGCCTTTTGTCGTTTCAGATGACCAAAAAAAACAAACAAAAAAAAACCCTCATTTCCACCAGGTGAAACATGCACATCCTACACGTGACAAGTGGAAAGCTCAGAAAGAAAATGTTTTATAGAAAGGGTTAGAATTGACCAGGTCACGAGGTAGAGCTTCATTTCGCTAATGCGCTAGGCAGGGGTGATTGAAGCTTTCAATTGTGTAATTCATTTAGCATGAATTCCTGTAATGAATTTACAGGAAAACTTTGCACATCTTACACTCTCCTGTTGTATCTGGAATATATTTGAAGTTCGTTAAATATATTTGTATATGTGCATGTGTTATCAAATGTTCATTTGCAAATTGACCCAGCAGGCAAAAAATTACATGAAATTATATTGAAAAAGTGCATTATTTCAATATTAATGGTAAAAGTGAAAGACATACTTTAGTGAAAGACCAACTGTAAATATGTTGAGTCTATGTTCATTTAAATGTCTTTGATCATTTTAATTCCAGTAAATGACTTCCAGTACTCGTGTCCTGTCTAATTCTGAAGAGCAAAGCACTCAAATCTCCTATTCCAGAGTGCTCGGAAATGTGAACAGAAAGGTGTTTGTGTGAGAGAATTACTGCTTATCCTTATTGTTGCTCACACAGCTCTGGCTAAGCTGACAATTGGTGTCTCCGTGTGCTCTGGGAGCTTGGCTATTAGCATCTCCAGCAGGAACAAGAGCACACGTCTATGCTCTGGCAACCTTTTCCTTTGCCATCGGCTCGTTTGCCCCAGCCACCCATCCTCCCGTGTCGATCCCTCCCATCATACACTTGTCAGCCAGCATATGTCTGGTGTTTTATGAGATTCCTTTCATGCATCTGACAGGCTGGATAGACACTACTGAGCATTTACGGTACCCTTGGGCTCTGTCCAACCTTAGACAGAAGGTAAATGGAGAGAAAGAGCATAAAATATCTATCAAAAAAAACGTCGTTTCCATCTAAAACCACACATCATCCGCAAACATTTCCACAGTGTGTGGCACACAGGGTGAATTTATGCAATGCATTCAAGGAAAGAGCAGATGTTTATGTCAAATTTGAGGAAAGGATTTATCACTAGAACAAGTTTTATAACCGGGCAGGTGCACAGCTGCTAGTTTAGTAGTTTTATGCACACTGATCACTTGCACTGAACAGAAGTTTGGGTTTGAATATAGAAACTGAGCAATACGCTTTAAACAAAGTTTCCCTGTGATTTCTAGCAAATGCTTTCTCCAATCGGAACATAAACCAATTCTGCACACAATTCTTGCTTTCAAAGAAGTCTATAAAAAGACCAAAGAAGAGACGAGAGAGTGTCTACCACATCCACACACATTAAACTGTCCCAATGTCACACATCATTATCCTTGCTCAAACGTCTCACAAGACAAGGAGTGTTAAGAGCCCCGCAAGAAGAAATTGATTCTTTCTCTAACCAGATATGTGTCAAACCTGTCCCTCTCTGTTCTGCTAGTATGGAATAAGGTGCTTAAAAGTCATTCAGGCACAAGGGATGCTGGGATAGAAACCCTGCCAAGAATGCAAAGTAAAAACGCTGTATTCAGAAGCACAGAAGCATACGGTCTACTAGTTTCCTCCAGCAGGGGGAGTTCTGACATTGAAAAAGCAGTGTGGAGTTCTACAGCGAGTCTCTAATAGAAAATAAAGTCCGTGGAGCATTTAAAGACACAAACGTAAGTTGTGGAGAACATATCTGACTAACCACATTGTTGCCATCTCAATCTGTAGCTGGCACAGTGATCCAGGGCCATGCCAAGTGGAGAGTTTAAATACAGCCAACTTTCTTTTTTCAAACTTTTTGAGCTTTAATTGCTTCAGCAAATATTCACATGAGCAGCACAGACTATAGTTATTTGGAGAAGGATATTACAATATATTTCACCATTATATTCAAATGTTTTCTACCATGTTGCCTGTGATAGACTGGTGACCTGTTCATGGTGTGCGCCTACTATTTTAGACTGCCTACCATTCTGTATTTAGGTATAGCTTATAAATTAATGCATGGTTCAATTTTGTGTAGGATTTAACTTTTCTCTTTGTTTCATTTTTAATGGCAAAGGGATAGTCTTCAAGAAAAGAAAAAAAATAACTGGGAGATTGTAGATCAATAATCTATATGTTTGGTTCATCAAAGAAAGCAGACTTTTCCATTGAAGAAGGGATGCTCCAACTCACCTGTAAATCTTGTATTTAGTTGTGAAGCCCTGATGATAACGCTCCTCAAATTCAGCAAATTCCCGCGAGTGATAAAAAGGCCCTTTATCTGAAAGGAGCCACCCAAATGGACCAGCGACATCATGGGAGGCTTCCACGGGGGCTAGAACCCAGCAGTGAAGGATTAATACAACCCACACCCATAGACTCATCAGATGCGCCAGTCTAAAAGCAGTACACTGGCAGCTCATGCTTCACCCTGCGACTCGACATTCTCTCCAAACTGCTTTCTGAAACAACAAAGACAACATATTCCATCAAACCGTTGTCTGAAACTACACCTACATCATGCTTCTTGTTGTGTTCTGCCACAACTATTAAAGTCAGGCTTTACAGTCTGAGAACTTTATAAGAAGTGTGTGGATACAATATGACATACATTTCATGTAAGACTGTTGGATTTGGAATCATATTACTAGAATGCAGTTATCCCCAATAATGAATCTCAATTTAAAAACTACTCCTGTAGTACAATTACCCAATAAACAAACTAGAGCTATTGGAGCATGTAATTGTAAAGAATTTTACTGGGAAAAATATGAGTATCTTTAAAGTTGCAAACATCATTATATGATAGTAAAGTAAGAAAGTATTAAACATAAAAATAAGCTTTTAAACACTTTTGTAATTTCAACATAGACTTATAATGGACAACTTATTTAGTAAATAATAGCAAGTCATACATATATGATGCATGTAGATTTAATTATTGAACTCTCTATAAATAGATTTTAATTAATTTACCTTCTCCAGGTCTCCGAAGTTTCAACGACTCAAGTCGAAGACCACTTTTAAATGAAAAAGCCAAATGGTTGTAAGAGCAAAGAGATTGCTGCGGGTGACCTCTGAAGATTTGTCTGGGTTGAACTTGTTTTAAACACCATCACCAAGCGAGAAGAGCCCTGGAACGCCAGCATCCAACTCTCTGCTTCCTCTACGGAGTATATTTCCAAGGTTTTGCGCCGTATAATCCGGGTGAAGAGAAGAAAGGCTCTCGCGAATAGAAGCGGTCGCTTTCTCTTCACTCTTCTCGCTCCAGGTAAACTGGTCTCTCGTGAATTGGAAGTTGCGGTGAAGCAATCCCATAACCGTTCAAGAGCTGGCGTGATTAAAGTCTACTGTTTTCCCTCGGTCGACATAATAACTTAACCCAGGGAAGCTGAAGCTTCTCCGCGAAGCTCTAAATAGATGGAGCGTCCAGAGGTCCACTCAGCATCTCTGTGCGGTTGTAGGATGCTCACTTGCTCAGACACGATGATTCCCATACACCATGAAAATATCCAATTTGTTTCAGAGACAAGCCTCCTTCACTCCTCATTGGCTGGTCTCGGGGAAAGGGGCGGGGCTTAATAGAAAAGCACTTCATAAGGGTTGGAGAGAATTTCAACGTTATTTGTTTAAAACCAAAGCGACTTGATGACTTTCAATGCAAATTATAAATACCATGTACTGTGTAAATGTTATATTGTAGCGTGGCAGCTTTTACTTTTTTACTTTCATTTTTATAACACAACTTTAAATTTGATGAACATGCCTAACAATAGATGTTCTCATTCATTAATACACTAAAACATTTCGTTGATTTTTTTAATCGTAGAAAAGTAGCATGCAAATGCAAATATGTGATTTTTTTATCTCACATTATTAATCTGAAAAAAAAAAACTGCTAAAATTAATCAGAATACTTTTATTTTGGCACTCAATGTGCTTATTTAACAACTATTTCTGGTTAGTATGACAAATAAATGTGAAACATGTTTTCAACACGCTCAAGCCATCCCCACATCAGCCCCAAGGAGTTTGATTCCCCTCTATTGATGTCTGAACTCCTATTGAATCACAGCTGACCTACCCTTCTTCAAATATTCCGGAGGTGTGTTGGATCATAATGTAAGATTAAATGGGCAAAGTAGCCTTTCTTTTTAAATGCTATATTGGCAGTTTATGTTTTTCATATTAACAGAAAATGGAAAAAGAAACAGAAAATTAAATCAACTGTTAATAATAAAAAAAATAATTAATACATTTTTTTACTGTTAGATAGTTTGGTGAATATAGATTCATTGAGTAGATTGTGTTTCATTGGCAAACTGAAGAAGGGTATTTTCATGAAATTATTGAGCAGGGTGACTAAAGCCACTGCAGTTCTGCCCTTCACAGAATAGTGAGCAACTAATTGTTTTCTTGGTGACCGTCATCCCAAACCTTGAGATCATTGTTACAATTCCCCCTTCTGACTATTCTCATAAAAACAGCTTGAGGTGTGATCTTGCATGAATCTCAACATTGTGCATTTCTAACATCGGTGTACAGCTTTTATGTTGATATAATGTCTTTCAATGTAATAAACCATTTTGAATAATCATATATTTGTCGGTGGGCAAAAGTTCAGCATCAGAAGGGGATCCAATTCTTCCTGCTTTTTGTATATTAAAACTTCTCATTAAAAGAGTTTTCTGGACTGATGATCTTAAGCATCAGTTTTTAACACAGAAATCAACAGGAGTCAGAGATTGGGTTTCTATTGACTTGCGCTGTGATCGACCGTGTGAGGAAATGAGCAATCTTGAGAGAAAAGGAAAGAAATCAAAGACTAGATGAAATCAAGCAGGTCTGCTCAGCATCAGAGAGTGAAAGAAATATTAGGTCAGTTTTTTTGGAATGAAGTGGTTCGTATTGCAAGGAATCCACAGACCTAACAGCAGACGAGTGGATTGGTGCATAGAATAGCTGTTTGACAAAGCTTAGACACCACTCTGCCTCTGTGAATCGTTTCAGTGTCTAAGATCACAAAGCACAAAGGACATTTATCAATGCACAGACAGGAAGTCATTACGGCAGGTAAATATTCACTTCAGATGGAGCCAATGATGTGTTGTCCTGGTGAAGAGTAATCAAGGCAGCTAAGCAAAGATAATATTTTAATTAGCCACCATCTTGACAGATGAGCCAGAGTGGTTTTGCATATCAGAATGTGTGCATTATGCTTATTGTCTGTTGTGCCCATCATTCACTTGCTTCTCTCTGTAGATGTGTTAAAAAGTACAAGAAACTCCTCTCTGCAAAGTACTGGCATGGATTGCTTGTGCATGATCATCACATATACTTGGCAGGCTGCAGCAAACGGGACGTGCAACCATGTAAAAGGCATTTTATCAGTGCAGGATGTCAGAATCAAGAGGTTTCACAGGCCATGCATTGTCCTAAGTAGTGTATGAAGCTTCAATCTGAGCGACTGAATGTGTAGCCGAAAGTGTCAGACTCTCTTGTAGCTGTATGAATCACCCGAATAGTGATGAGGCCAAGCCAGTGTCATGCTCTCCTTCTCTAATGACTCTGACATATGAGCTTTGTTCCACAGTAACAAGCACTTTTGCAACAGCGAGAAATGTCTAATGATAATGTCTGAAAAAACATTAACCCTCCCTTTGCAAAGCCACATGGTCAGTGTGCAGGCACATAAATCAGTCTGCAGCTTTGTGTGTTTGTTTAACTGGTTGCATGCTAACATCATATTTCGGCAGAGAAGGGGTTTATAAATAACATTGTGATTTTTAAAATCTAGCAATAAGTTTTTATGAACTTGTTTGAGACTTTTAGTTTAATTTGAAATTAAACGGTTTTAGCTTCCATTCATTGGCTCCCAGTGCATTTTAGGATTGATTTTAAAATTTTTTTATTTGTTTTTAAATGTCTTAATGGCCTCGCCCCACAGTATTGGGACGCCCCACACCTGCTTCAGCCATACACTCCCTCACGCCCTCTCAGGTCGGCAGATCAGTCTCTTTTAATAGTCACGCAAACAAAGAGGAAATCACTGCCCCGAGACTATGGAACAATCTGCCCCTGCACATTAGGCAGGCTGACTCTCTTGTAGCTTTTAAATCCTCTTTGAAAACATACTTTTCTCCCTGGCTTTAACTCATTCTGAGAGGTTGACTTTTACTGTGTTATGTCTTTACAATGTTTTTATTGTTTTTTTTTATCTTCATGTGTTTTATTTGCTTTTGTATTTGTGGACAGCACTTTGGCCAACTGGGTTGATTTTAAAGTGCTTTATAAATAAAATTGAGTTGAGTTGAGTTTTAAATGCAGTAAAGTATTTATTCATATTTGCTAAATATTATATATTGAGGCCAAAATAGGTTTATAATTTTCATATCAATTATCACATGAACCATTTTGAAAATGTTTGAGGATTTTATTTTATTTTCATAAGATAAATTGCAGTTTATTTCGTATTGTGAAATTATCCCCTATGTGCTCTCCAGATCAGTTCTTGTGCATGTTTTAAGCCAAATGCCTTTCAATAACAGACTCAAAAACCCTTGCATTTTATCCGTGAGATGAGACTTTGAATTGAATCACATCTGTGTTTGATAGGTACTGCATGGTCACCGTTAACAGAGAAAGCTCAATTGAAAGGTAAATTATTAAAGAGCTGTTGGGAAAACAATAAATATATTACATGACAAGATATGTCTCAAGGAATAAAAGAAGAACTGTCATTCCAGACCTAGAGTCATTTGCTAATGGTATCCTTTTTAATAAACCTTCCCCAGAAGAGATGCATTATTTGTGTGATGTTCCATACCTTCAAATAGATCCATCTAGATATTAGTTTCTGTCATGGTCGAGAGGGAACACAATTTTCCCTTTTTGCTCATGGCATGCCTTTTTGCCTTGATAAGGTGAACTAGAAAGCATTTGGTGGCATTTGTCTGGGGAATGAACAGATTGTGCAGGTCATTGAAAGAAAATGGCACATCACAGCACAATGAACTGAAGTAGTTGCTTGATGAATGGCACAGTCGAAGGAGTGAACATTGTGGACATCAGACAAAATATCAAATTGCTTAAGAGCTTCTGTTTTTATTTCAAACCTACTCTCTTTTCCTACAACAGCTCCTTTGTTAAGTTTACAATATTTAAATAGGATGAGGGTAAAAGTAGACTTTGTTGAATGTGAGGTTCCATGCATGCCACAGAAAAAGCTTTTTTGAATGAAAAAAAAGCTTAATATTGAAGTCAAAGGGGCTGTAAAAATTAAGAGTAGCATAGAAACCTAAAAGTGATCAAAGTAAAAATAGCCTGAATGTTTCATAAATCTTTTGAAAGTAAAAACGGGGCTGTTATTAGTGTCAGCTGCTTTAAA
>SRMA01025876.1:47850-138500 GCA_007224835.1 Danionella cerebrum | reverse complement strand
TACTTCTCTGCCACTCCTGACCTCCTCATACAGGACCATAGCTCCTCTCTCGGCACCCTGTCATACGCTTTTTCTAAATCCACAAAGACGCAGTGCAGCTCCTTCTGACCATCTCTGTACTTCTCCATTAACAATCTCAGAGCAAAAATTGCATCAGTAAGAATGGAAGAAATGAAAGAAGGAAACTAGTTAATGACTCATTTAAAACCAATTAGATGGATTTCTTGACCCACCCTGACATGACATCAAAGCTACATCATTGTTTTTTAGTTGTCAAATCATTCACATGTAAAGATTAATTAAATATAACCCACTTACATGTATTTGTTTCCTAACCAAAGCTTTAATGATAAGGAGTGAAATTACATTATTTTCACTAACAGTCGAAAAAAAATCTGCCATTTTTCACAATATGTTCCCGATTTTAAAAGTGATGTTTAACAAAGCAAGGGAATGTTCTGAGTGCCACATCAGAGTGACTGTACACAGCAGACTGGAAATCTGTCACAGAGCAGTAGGGTAGGTAGCATTAGCTATACAAGGGATCCATAGTTAACTTAAGTAGACACTGGTGTTGCTGAATAATTTCAGAGGCTGAAGGACACTTGAGGTGAGTTCAGAGGGGATGGCACGCAGTGGACGAAGGTGAGCATGCACCATCAGTCATGAACGAAGGAGCACACCTGCTAGGGGGCTAACAGGTGACACAGCTCGTGGATCAAGCCGATGATGAAGATCGCTCACTTAGAGATCTGGAGAACCAGCATAGCACAGAGATGAGGTAAGTAACTCCTGGAGAACATGGTGAAGAAAGTCAGCGAGGGAGTCCAGGAAGTAACACAGAGAAACAACATTGACAACGGAACAGGGGCTTATTCTTCTTCTTCTTTTTTTATGTTGTTTTTTTGGAAGTGTACAGCCTTACTTATGGTGCATAACCACCACCAACTGGATCAATAGTTTGGATCACGAAATGACTGAAGGAAAAGCTCTTGGTCAATGGTTTCATTTTGATTGCATTGATCATCATTTCCTGTGTGTGTAATTTAAACCAGTATGTTCAGGTTGTCTTGGAAGTTGTAGTTTATATAGGGAAAAGTATTGATGGTGATTGGAAAATGAGGTTATAGGCTGCAGGTGTTGTTTGTAGTTGCTTAAATTATAAATAAACCCATATAAATCTATATGTAATCTATAATATTGTCAATTTAAGTAATATTACATATAATCTTGCTAAGTGGCGAATTAGACGGTCAGCGGCATTAACAGATGAAAGTGAGAGTTGTTCCTAAAGAACCAAAGAACAACTGTCGATGTCTCCGATGACACTGGAGTTGATGTCTCAGCAAAGACAGAATGAAGTTTGTTAAAGGCAGCCTGGAAAAATGCATAACGCACACTGCAACAAACAAGATCTTTTGGTCATAGAGATGGTGCCTGTTTGAAGTAAGAAAGGGTAGGTGAGAACACTCCAAGAATACAGTTCTCACAGTGAAAGATGGTGGTGTGAGTATATTTGGAATATATTGGTCTGGGTTGAAGGACACACAGGAAAAGGAGACTATCAGAAAGTCAACATCGGACATTCTGCAAAAAAACAATTATGTTGAAAAAATGTCTTCGAATGAGCAAAGTGAGAGTAGTTGGCTCACATATACAAGGCAAAGACTCGATTCAACTAGAAATTCTATAGGGTTTGTGCCAGAAACGAATCCAAAGAAGCCTGAAAGGTATTATTCCACAGGACACAGCAAATGATTAAAGGCTGTTATCAAGCAAAAAGGATTTTCTCTTGACTATTAACATCAGAGAACTAATCGTTGTTGCCACATTTATTTTTAAAAGCACTATAATCTCTGTGAATAAACTGTTGTGTTTAAAAGGTTGTGTTTATACAATTGTCTTTCTGTAAAATATCATTTGGGAAAATTAAAACAATGTACAATTTCATTTTTGTTTTCAAGTGTACTTGTAAATTCTATCTTTCATGTACTGTCACACAAAATATAAAGCTCTGAAAACATTTATCATTTCTAATAACACGATAAATACAAGTGAAAACATTTTTTACTTAATCTCGTAAAAAAAAAAATCTCTCATGATTAAGCAATCAGTAATATCATAATCTTTTCAAACAATCATTAATTCTCACCAGAGTAGCAGCTTAGGACAATGTGATAGAGATCTCGATTTGAAATGGACTGTACGTTTTCTCTTTTGCCATCTGTCTTTAAAGCAATCTCTGTCAATAAAAGACTTGGCGGTGTTCTTGGTCTGGCTTTCCATGCTTTATCATGAAGCCAAAAAAAATAAACAAAATAATGAGCAAAACAATCAAGTCCTTAGCCGTTTAGCACAACCCATATTGCATACAGCATTTGGAAAACACACAACACTGGAGCAGTAATTTCAAAGTCAATGAGTCTCAGTTGCTTATTGAATCCATTTGTCCATTGAATGGTGAAGAACCTTTCAGTTTCAGTACGGTTCACTTGCTTTTCCACTGGTGTATTGCTTCAGAGTGGGTGTATCATCAAAAACATGGTTTCATCCCACCACCAGCACCTCCTCGCTTGTGTTGTTTTATTTTAATTAAAGGACACTGTTTCTCCTCACGATGACACTCTCTTCATCACTGTTTTACTATCTCATGTGACTGACTTAACGTGGTGTGTTGTACTATTAACCTCATGAACACTTTAACACTCAAATGCTCTACACAGTTCTGTTCAGTATCTTTAGAAAGTCACCTTCATACAATACCACTCTATTTCCTTTTTTTTCTTTTGTAAAGTTGTATATTGTATTTTTCATTTTCATTATTCATTATATCTTTCTTTTTATTTTCAGCCATAAATGTGCTACTTGTTGCCTCTGTCAAACAAATTCAGTGTAAAGCTACTTGGCAATAAAGCTGTTTATGTTTAATGATATAGAAATTGACAATGTTCTCAGCTATATCAGTGACCTTCAAGTCTTTATATGTCACCCTTAGGCCACCTACACACTGATCCAAATTGAGATTCACATGAATCTTCGATGGCTTCTCAGTTGGGTGTTCTTTGTTTGAGGAAATATTGATTCAATGATGCTCTCTGCTTGAAGATGGCATTAGCATTAGCGTTACAACAGATGCACTCTGTGCCACATGGGCAAACAGGAAAGAAGAAGACGACAACAGAGAAAGTATCAAAGAACTCATAGAAAAAAAACTGTTGGTGGCTAATCACAGGGAGCTCAATGTGTAGAGATGGATTTGTGGTGCACCGTTTCTGGTGTGGTGCGCTACGAAAACGTGGGATGAGCGTGATCGAAAAACAGATCTGGTATGACAATGCAAAACTCTTTTTAATTGAGTTTCATTCATTCAGTTAGATGTGTGAGCTCTCCTTTGCGTTTTCGATCTAGGTGCTTTGTCGCACAAATTTTGGAAGAAAATTCTGATCGTTGTGTAGAGGCCTTTACTCAAAGATTTGGACCAAGTTATAATAATATATCATTCAATTTATTTACCGCTTTTCCAGGCAGAATGGACCAGACAGGGGTCGAACTGCCAACCTTCTGGTTCTAGGATGACCAACAGCACCATTACACCTCTTGCCGCCAAAGTAAGCTTGATTATCAAGTTGCTGCAACCTCATCAAAACAATTACCAAAAACTTCTGCAAAAGCTTGCCAAATCCAACTGAACCATATTATGCCATAAAAACTCATTTCAAATGTGGGATTTTGTATAATAATTAATCAAAATTTCAAGATTAGAATTTTGACAAACATCAGTTAATTTGTTACCTTTGTGAAGAAAAAATCATGAATATTCTGACTTGTAACAAGTTAAATGGACCACTTTCCAATTTCCCTGAAACAGACCAAATTCCCTGTCATTTATGCACTGACAATTTGAAATGTTTACCTTTGCCTCAAGGCAGTATATTACCTCTTGGATTTAACTCTGGGTTAATCAAAAGGTTGATCTCACTTACTTCCTGAGCTATGGGAGTAATTGAATGGCAGTTAGGACAGTGGTGGGGATTCAATTCACTCCAGGGAAATTGCCGGGGAAAAGTCAACAAGGAAGTGTTCAAATGACTTTGTGTAGCAGAACCAAGGGTTTTTCACGGCACATTTATATACTTATGCTTCAATCTTAAATTTGAATTTGGTGAAAAGTATTATTTGTTCTGTTACAGAAAATAAACAAAAACATTCATTCGTTCATTCATCCATCCATCCATCCATGCATCCATCCATCCATCCATCCATCCATCCATCCATCCATCCGTTCATTTATTTTGTAACCCGCTTATTCCCTTTTGGGGTCACGGGGTTCTGCCGGTGCACATTGGGTGCACATCTCCAGCACACATTGGGTGAGAGGCGGGGGTACACCCTTGGACAGGTCGCCAGTCCATTACTGGGTTAAACTAAAACATTTAGTTTAAAATATTTGTTGAATTTTTTTTCTTGTTGAGTTGCTCATCAAATATGCCTGTGTCTGCTGCAGGATCCTGGAGCCAATGGTAAGATTTAAATGATCTGTTATATAATGTGCCCATCACCATTGGCAAAGGAAGAATCCCAGGACTTAGTTAATTCACTAAATGATTGCAGAGTAAATTAACCAAATCCCACTGCTAAAGTGTCAGGTAATGATTTCCCTAATTACTCTTTAATTCAATTTCAGAATATATTGACACCCTTCACTGCCTTTTGCATCTCTTTCTCATGCAGTCTATCCCCCACTCGCTCACATTACTCACAAACATATCTTCCACTTTTTCTCCAGAGAGATCCTGACTACTTTCATGCATGGGTTGTCATTGTTATAACTCTCTTTATTTCTTTTATGGTTCATAACCTCTTGCCAGATTGTTGCTGCTGAGAAAAGCATTTTTGCTATATGGTTTTACTATTAGCCAAGTTGGAATTGGAAGGAGAATGGAGAAGAGGAATGTTTCATAATTTGACATTTTATTCATTTAAATTGAGATTTTACTTGATTAAAACCAAGAGAAGACTTGAAAAACGAGAATTGAAAAATTTAAATTATGAAAGCACAGAATTTTAACATGATGCAATTCTCTCAGCACAAAAAAGCACCGCTATCCTTGCTTCACAAAAATATTGAAATGATGCAAATCCTCACAATACTCCTAAACATAAAAAAAGCATAGACAATAAATGTTTAAAGGGGGCTTTATTTGATAAACCCATAAATGATCTATTTATCATTCTAGCATTAGTGGCCCAATAATAAATAAAGTTGATTTGTTTTTATTTCAATCATCTCTGTGAAAGGCCAGATTTTAATTTTTCAACAGAAAAAAAAAATAACATAAATGGCTTTTTAAATGTCACAACCCCTTCTAAAAATTTCTTCCTGTGTTAATCTTAGAGAATCATACGTTATTTAATGTACATAATGCTATACTAATTTACACCAGCATTCAGGAATTGTAACCTTTATCTTTTGGTGTCTTTTCTCAAAAATGATGCTCCTCTGTGCTTGTTGGAAGTTTTTGATCATTTTTTATGGAGCAAGGTTGGAATGATAACCCGCAGGGTTTCAGCCCTCAAGGAATGACTTTGGACATGCCTGCTGTAGGCTGTCTCTGTTGTCATAATGGAATTCAATGTTCAGCATGAGATTATCCACGTCATTCACGTGGTCCAATAGGTGTCTATTCTATACTGGCAGCCCCGGTCAGGTGCCAATTACCATGTACATTTGCTTGATGTGCTGCTCCATTCACTTGACTTAACTCTTAAAAGCCTGGGGCCTTTTTGAGTGTTTTTTTACTACTTTACGTTTTGCTCTAGTAAATTAACTTTTTGTGGCAATGCTTGACATAATTTTTTGAGTGTGATCCCAGCTTATTTTCTTGCTAATATTTGTAATTAAATTATACAGTAACTCCACAATCCTGAAATTGTACGAAAAATAGAATTCGGAGTATTAAATTTTATCTTTTTCTTTTTTTTTACTACAAAAGTTTTAAAACTGTAGAAGAAATTTTAAACGTATCAAAGGTATAAAATGTATTAAATTGTATCAAAAACCACTGTTTCAAGCACGTTTTGTTCCAATGTGTTTTTTTGTGCCAGAACAAACACACGCCATATCACAGATCTTGTGCTTCCAAGGGTTATTGTTTATTTTAAACACTAGATGGCACTGATTACACCGGTTTGGGGTCTGTTACATTTTATTACATTTTAATTTGAAATACCTTGCAAATAGTTTAACATAAATCTTGTAATCTTTGTTTTGAACCAAAAAATACCTATACAGTATGAGATCAAAATTAAACAATAGTTGAGACGATGTCATTCCTATTTAATTTAAAACAAATGGTGTGATTATTATTAATGTGTAATGGTGTAAATTATTTGTTATGTATTTAATCTTATATACCCATTTTTGTTCAGATTATCATATCAAAATAAGGGTGTGGAACTTACATGTGATTGCAGCATTATTGTTAAAACTCTAAATACATAAAATATACAAATTCTTTTGTCTCAGTTGTGTTTATATCATTCTTAACCCCACCCCAGTTGATCTGCTTTTAGATAAGAAGCCGAGGTAAATATATGACATTGAATGCCAGAATAAAGAAAAAGGATTTGCATGACTTGTCACATTGAATGGTGAATAAAATAACCTTTATGTGTTTACAACACCAGCAATGTGTCTTCTATTTTGAAATAAAGAGTTTTAAAGTACGTTGTTTCTAGCTCAATTCAAATTCAGGAAGTGTAAAGGGCATTCTCACTTTAATATTTCACTGTGCACAATGCTGATGATACATTCCCTGATTAGGAACAAATGTTCCTAGAAGGAACGCCACACAATGGGAGAAGTTGATATTCGCAGCAGGGTACATTAGCATGGAAGTGAGACAGAGCACGAGAAGTCATTGTTAGGATAGCGTGCAATATGTTTTCTTCAGCTAAACTATTGTGAGAAAAATTAGCATAATGCTGGTCTGGCGAGGATATTGCTAAAACAGGGGTAAGCCGATGCAGTGAGAAGGAACAGAGGAGCAGATCACGACTTGGAGCTGAAACAGGTGCAAATGCACAGCACAAAGACGGCAAACAGAGGAGTCAGTGTTCGGCTCTGTCAGACGAGTGAAATATTTAAGTGATTTGGAAACAGTGAGCGTTCGAAGCCCCCCTCCCCAGCCATCACTGTTGACTGCTGTGCTTGGCCTGAAAAAAAGCGACAGAGGGAATGGAAAAGTCTGTGTTGTATTGTGTCTTTCCTAGACCCTGGTCCTTGAAACAGCACATATGATTGAACATCTAAACTGTTTTCTGTCATGCTATATTTAGATGAAATGTCAAATTCTTACAGGCAGCCTCATGTAAAAAACATTAGCTTAACATCACCACTTTGGAAACGTTTTTTTTTTTGTTTTTTACTAGTCTTTCTTCTATGCACTGATTGTGTAAATCATTAAAAAAATAAAACTTTTCTTCTAACGAAAAGAACACTAGCCATTAGTGATAAACAGATTTCCTGATTTAGATTTTTTTGTTTTTTTGGGTAAAACATCAAGTCAAAATAAAAGCGTTATTTTTAACCAATATGTTAATTGCATTTCTCCGTCTAGGTAACTTTAATGTTTTCATCTAATGTGACATATCTTCTCTGCTAACTTTTTTTTTTCTTCAGTTGGAGAATCGCAAGCTGTAACAAAAGCAAACAGAGCAGATGAGTCCTTGGGATTGTCATCCAGAAGCATGCTGTTTATAGATGATGAGCCTCATTGGGTTCCTTCCTCATGAGTTTCTGCTTTAGGGAGAACTCCAAATGTGTTTCACTGTTTTACTCATTTTGAAGGAAAGGGTCTATGCTGTTGTCCTTCTGCAGAGAAATGTCTGTGTCAGAAGTGTTTTCGTTCTCCAGAAACTATTATACGTTTTGCTGTTCGACACACATTGTTTAAAGAAAACCCACAATTTGCACAGATCACATGTTCTACAGTCACTGAGCAGAGTGTTTAAACTGTGGGTGATGAGCAGATTATTATATTTTCATTTTAATTGCTCAAAATAATGTGAATGATTAGTAACTCTAATACTGACAGCAAAAAAAAAAAGATCCAGAAAGAGAGATCATTTATCTTTTGATCTTGCAGGCTAATGTTAGTCAACAATTATTATAATAGAGTACAGTTTCATTAGAAACATGTTAAATGGTTTGGAGTAGTGAATAGCACTCAGTGAATCTGACATTATAAAAAGAATAATTTATCAAATACAATTTATGTTCAGCGTTAGATTTGTATTATTTGGTTAATTTACATTAAAAGATCTGAAAACAGGTAGAGAACAAAAAAATGGCTGACATATCTAAATATTTGGTACCGTGTGTAAACTTTTTAAAATTTTCACATATTCCAAGTTTGCTTTTGAAATTGCATTGCAAAGCCACATGCAACAGCATTTCAACTGCTTTGTGAGCCACACATTTAGCACTGATTTTGATAACTGTATGAATACATTTCAAACAAACAACCAAATGGACGACTGGGCAGACAGAGAAAGTGATAGACGGACATGGTGGCAACCAACTAAATAACCGCACAACCAACCTAAAAAACAACCAAGAACTGACCAACCACCCAACCAACTGCTCGACTGACAAACCAATTGACCAATTGCCCGACAGACCAACCAACCGACTAACGAATGAACCAACCACCCACCCAACCAACTGCCCACCCCACCACCAGACCAAGCAACCAACAGCCTGACCCCTGCTATTTCTTTGGGGTACATTTTCTTTAGTATCCCTAAGAAATAGCAGTATAAATGAACCGTGTCTGAAAGAATTTTGTAATGGAATTTACTGCAATATTATTTTATAAAAAAAACACAAAAATGCTCACCTCATTAATAGAAAAATAAACACCGGCTAAATATCTTTAGCTATCTTCAGATGTGTTCAATTCAGAGTAAATGCTACGTAAGGTGATAGATTCTCCTTGTACGGTCTTGAATTTCAATGCATGCATTATACACAAATGAAACATTATGTACAAGTACACATACACACGCACGCACACGCAAACACACACACACGCACACACACACAGCATGCTCTATCATTTTGCTCTTGTGTTATTGTCTATATTCTCTATTAGAAGCAATAAGATATTGTAATAGCGTCTGCATCTGGAGATCGCCTAAGGGAATGGTGTAGTTATTAACTTGGACATGTAGGGCAAAAATGATGAGTACACATTATACACCGCCCTTCGAATGTTCTGCCCAAACCCGATCTTGCTCTCTTTCACACAAACCCTGTTCCTCCTTCGTCTGGCTGTAGGTTTCAGAGTGAAGCTTGGGGACAGTAGTTATCTTTGTGGAGCAGGTTGCATTTTTGATGCGAGTTGCAGTGATGATGAAGTACTCCTGAAGAGGATGATCATCTGTTCTCTTCATTATTTGTTATGTCAGACAGTCGTTGAGACATCATTTGCTATGCTTGGCATTTTCTTATCTTTAAGGTTTATTATCATTCCAGTCACCGAAGCTCTATTTTTTACAGGATGGCAAAAGGACATTGCATGGGAAATGAGCGGTTTGGAAAGTAAACAAACATTATTTCGATAACAAAATATTATGAATTAGGTCTTTGGCATGAAACCCATCAACGGCAGCTACTGCTGGGTTTTATGGGAGGGCATGTACAGGATTTTGAGAAATTGCAGCTTTCTTTGCTCTCTTTCATCATTCCTGTGTTAGATTGGGATATTTTATGACAAACGAGGCTGCACAGTCAAATGTGCTGCAGACATTTGTATGTTAAAAGTTCTTTTGTTCAAGGTTCAATGAAAAACATAAATATATCTGTTAACAGAAAATGAATGCAATTAATAAAACTTTAATAATTAAAAATTGAATTATACATACTAATTGTGTTGTATAAATGTGACATGCAGATGTGATCACAGATGTCAATGATGTCACATTCATATATTCACATAATTCAATTCACTTGTTTCTCATCACATATAAAATATAAATAGCTGTAATAATCCAGCAAAACTGAACCTGGTAAAATTTGCATTTTGACCGTATGAACGTTTACATATTGTACAACTGTCTTTTGTCAAACATTTATTGTTTATATATTTGTTCACGTGAGTAATTCCATGACAGACAGGTCACTTGACTTTAACCTCTCATTCTCCACATCTTCCTTGAGAAGCGTTGGAGACAGCAGAAGCATCATTTAATATCACTTGTATTATGCTGCTGGCTGCTGGTATTATATTGAGACAGATTTCCAATCATGACTTGTTTTCTCTTTCTCCAAAGAGGAGTTAATAATCTACCTTTGTTATTGAAGAGGTATGACCTTTGTACTCTCAAAAACCTCCATCTCTGTTCATCAGCTCAAAGAAAACTTCAGTCTAGGGCAAACTTCTGTATTTATTGCTCACAACTTTTAATGGCAGAAATTGCCAATGTTGTCTCAGACATCTGGAAAGAAAATATGAAAAAAAAAACAACAGTTTATTTTCTAAATCCAATTTTGAATTCAGAATTTAATCCCAGGGGTCTGCAGGAGATACGGACAGGTCACCAGTGCTATGCAGGGCACACAGTTACTCACCATTTGTTCACACACATTGACTCCAATTGTCCCTTGTCTTCCCTTATCCTCACATGATTCTCCTCAATTGACTGATTCCTTTCACCTCCTTCATTGAAGTACATTTAGCTGTCAGTTCAGGCCCTTTCTGACTCTTCTGTTTCTCAATGTGTCCTGGCTCCTCTGTTTCTCAATGTTTTCTGACTCCTCTGTTTCTCAATGTCCCCTGACTCCTCTGCTCCCCTTGCCTCCTCTGTTTCTCAATGTCTCCTGACTCCTCTGTTTCTCAATGTCTCCTGACTCCTCTGTTTTTCAATGTCTCCTTGCTCCTCTGTTTCTCAGTGTCTCCTGACTCCTCTGCTCCCCCTGGCTCCTCGGTTTCTCAATGTCTTCTGACTCCTCTGTTTCTCAATGTTTTCTGACTCCTCTGTTTCTCAATGTCTCCTGACTCCTCTGCTCCCCCTGGCTCCTCTGTTTCTCAATGTCTCCTGACTGCTCTGTTTCTCAATGTCTCCTTGCCCCTCTGTTTCTCAATGTCTCCTGGCTCCTTTGCTTCTCAATGTCTCCTGGATCTCTTGACTACTCTGTTTCTCAATATCTCCTGGCTCCTCTGTTTCTCAATGTCTTTGATTCCTCTGTTTCTCAATATCTCATGGCTCCTCTGTTTCTCAATGTCTTTGATTCCTCTGTTTCTCAATGTCTCCTGGCTCCTCTTTGTCTCACTGTCTTCTCACTCCACTGTTTCTCATTGTCTCTTGACTCCTCTGTTTCTCCACGTCTCCTTGATCTCCTCACTTCCCCACTAAGGATTGTTCCACTTCTCCTGGAACAATTTCACAACTTTTCCTGCACTGCCACCTGTTTCATTCACCTTGTTAGATTTGTTAGCACATTAGCGAGCTAGCTAGGTTCTTTTATATGATTATAACTACATTAGCTCATTGTAAATGATAGAATAAAAAAATAAGAATAAGATATATATATATTTTTGGTGGATTTTATGCTAAAATGATGCTGTGGATTCTATGCTAAGTCCAGTCACCTTCTCTCTTGGCTCCCACATTGAAATCTAACTGCCATCTGATTCACCTGACATGATTTGTGGACTCTGAGCGACCGTGTGTATGCAGGGACTTCTCTCCACCATGAACCTGTGACCAGCTTCATCATCCGAATGATGCATAAACATGTAGCTCAGGGTGACTGGCATTGCCTTAAAGCTTGCCAGTGGCCAAAGCCTGAATACCCAGTGCTCAGTTTTCCTCATTTAACCATCTCTGCCTCCATGGTAACCAGGCAAAGGAATGTAGCGCATTCTGCTGATGTGTAATTACCCTGAAGGTAAGTTGTGTGTTTTTCATTCAACCTTACTTCAATCAGCCCTGATGAGCTAATTTAGCTATGAGCATTTCACAATCCAGACACAACACAGGAATAAAGATGGATGATTAAACAAGGTATCCTGATTAAATAATTATCAGATGGGTTCAATTAATTTCTGCATGCTGTAATGATGAATAGACTGTCACTGTAATTTCAAGAGCACCTTAGCGTAAATGTAAAATTTGTGCTTATGCTGTTTGTTCTTTTCAATTATAATGTGCTCCATTTTATAATTAATATACTATTTTATTTGTTTATTTTCTCCACCGTCGGAGTAAATCTTTTTAACAGAATGTTGAGCTACATGTGGTCTTGCAATATCTGCTGGAGAACACTTATCATTATAAATAGCTGAAAGTTTAAGTATGGCTTACAATATTTTCTATTAGACTTTAGAAGATCTGGTTGATGTGTACTCTCCGAAATGTCAAAGAATACACACATTTATCCCGTACCATTAAATGAACTCAACATCATTTAAATGATTCACCTCATTTGTTCCTGATTTAATTATTGGTTTATTCTACACTCTTTAATACTATTCCACACATGCTGGGAAATCACCATAAAAGAGGAAATAGCTAAAGATGGCTGATCATGCTTCTTTCAAGCATAAAGCTCTACTGATGTTTTTGGATAATGATGCATGAAATAATGTGTACCGTAACTTGACTGCAATTTTCCTATCTCCATCAATTTGAATATAAGGGTTATCAGTGTGTCACAAATTGAATCAGTCATTATCTTCCACATTCTGTCATTTACCAAACCTTGTGATCTCCTTATAGGAAAATTCACTTGTATTGAGAGAAATTCAATTCAACTTGTACATTTATATTGGACTGAAATGAATGAAGACTGAAAACTAATTCTTATTCTAACCCATAAAAGTGAGGGGACTTTATGAGTATTTTTTACTACTCTACAATATGCTCTAATACATTAAATTTAAAACAGTTTTTTTTAAGGTTTTAGTACAACCCCAGCTTCCTTTTTAGTTTAGGTTTTGTCATTACTTTACACAAAAATCTAAAATTGTACAAAAAATAAACAATGTAGAGTATTAAATTGTCCTTTTTTTCCTGAAAAATTCTCAAAATTTATGTGGAACGAACAGGTTTCATGTTTTATAACAAATAAAAAGGGAAAACAAAATAAAAATTGTACAAATGTACAAAAAAAGCAAAGACAGGTTCAAAACGAAGAAGGACAAAAACATTTTTATTACTATATATGTTGAGATTTCCCAATTAAATCATTAATCATAATATAGATGTTATTTTTATTTTTATGTTATTATATTTTTGGCGTATGGTGTTTGACTCAAGGTGAATAGACACAAACTTTATTTATGTAAAAGTACCTCCATAGGAAGGATTATTAACTTATTAGTTTCTTTGAAATATCAAGCTCCCACAAACCATAAGGAAGTTCTATGTACAGTGGCAGCATGACAGTGACTTAGTTTAATCATCATAATTACACCACTCCTGTTTGGCAAAAATAGAAACTGTCCACTTAATATGATTACTAAACACACCCACAGAATGTCATTTGATGTAACAATAACCCCTGTATCAGGCACAGAGCAAGAATCAAATCGTAACTGTCAGAACGTCTGAAATGTTGTTTATGTTTCTCCTCTGGGTTTTGCCTTTTTGATGCTTCACAGCGCTGATATCACCAGTCACATTACCCTGGGTATTCATACACTCAAAGCAATTCAAAACATACGCTGTCCGACCAGAAACTACATCTGGATATAAACCTGCATCACAACCGTTCAATCACTTGATCCCATTGAATAACAATCAGTAGCATTGAAATTGGCAGATCCACATTTTTTTTTATATTGTCACTGTCTTCAAGATTGTTGTGTAATCCACATCTATTCATAAATCCAGTTTTATGTTTTATGATAATGAAAAAAAAAGTTTGTTAGTATCTCTCACAACTATGTAACGTGTTTCAGTATAATTGAATTTCAGCAAAAACCCTTGTGTTTCTGTGTGTTTCATACAGAACAACGATTGCTCACTAAACAACACACGTCAGTGTAGTTCATCTATAGCCACTTAACCTCACAAAAATATATTCGCTTCATCTGGGTATTTTATACACAACAGTTCACCGTGACATCATTCGTTTTACCCAGAGAGAGTAATTATATTCAGAGTCCACAGTGCGCCACAGATCTGTGACATTTTGTTCCATTATCATCGAAAGCCAATGTCAACACACCCACATACACACTCAGGAGAAAACTAATACCAAGCCAATTTGACGTAATTCCCTGTAACAGTAGGGAAGAATTTAGTGTGGGTTTAGTGTCCATTTGCCTGTTGAGCAGGAAGATGTAACGGGGGTAAATGCCGTCAAAATGTGGTTTTATTTTTCTTTTTTCTCTCATAAGCTTTGGAATTCATCGCCAATGGGAGCTCAGGGTTTGTGGGTACATGAAATAGCTGTACCATTTGTAACAGTTTGTTTTAATTAGTAGAAAGAATGATCTGTACCTAATTATTTTTTTTCTAATAACTTTTTTCTAATATCTCTACTGGGTGGCAGCTGGACTTAAATGAAATGTTTGTTTAAAATTGCACATTTAGATATAAAGGCCATATTATGCCTTTTTCAAATTCTTCAGAATAAATGTTGGCCCCTGTAGCACTGTGCCATTAAGAAATAATACAATGCAATATTTAACAAAAAAAAAAAAAATAGCTATTATGTTTTTTGTCTGACAAAAACACTTCATTTCATTATGCCACGCCCATTGAGTGCAAATCTCTGCAGGGTAGATAGACTGTCATCTTTTACATCATTAAAATGTTAAAAGAATAACTAAATAATATAAAATATTAATAAGTGTAAAAATATCAGATTTTGAAGTATTCTGAATGATTCTTAACGATCAAACAAAGGCAACAGTAAAACATACAATTTTTAAAAACCTATACAACAAATTGATAATAAAATATGTATATGAAAACTGTGTATAAAATTAGGTTTTTTTATGGTTTTCCAGATAAAAACATTCACCAGCCACCCCTACAATATCAATTTCATCCAAATTTTAAAAAAGAGAGATAAAGAACTAAAAGCATTTTTTTTTTCTGCTTGACCTAAAACATGTAATAATAAAAATTAGATCTAAGTGTCTCTGATGCCTGGAATAGTATGTGTCTATGTGTGGTTAGCTTTAGCTTCACCATTCAAAGTAATCTGCTATATAGCTACATAAATTAGACAAATTATTTGTTGCTGATGTGAACCAACATTCATAAATTAGAACCTTTCACTGGTTGGTATCAACAAAATCTAATGTCTTCCCCCTAATCTGTTTCTGTTTTTTAAATTTTTCATTTATTTACTTCCCTTCTCGGTCTGTGTGTTAGCTCTGCATGGGGACCTGTGGGGAGGATCACTCATTGGTTAGTATGCGGTGCTATGTAGACATGGATGCACGAATTTGTAAGAATGAAAGTAAATGCAAGTTCACCTGTGTAGTCAGTGAAGAAACTGAATTTTAAATAAAAATATATATATTTTTCATAATACAACTCCTTCAAATAATTGGTAATAAATATACTCAATAAAAGGCCCTCGCATCTCTTCATAATGGTTCCTTATAATCGTCCGATGATGCACTCTTTTTGTTGTGCTAAATGCGTTGCTGATTGGCCCTCTCATAGTTAGATTTTAATGCGAAAACCAATTTGCATCAAATGTCATTTGCATTGTGTAAATATAATTACAAGTCATCAAACTGACGGATTACCATCTTTCACAAACACAATCAAACTTCATAAAACATTCACTGAAGTCTACATAGGCAGAGGTTTGATCCCACGTTCATCAGCTTAGACTGAATTATCATCCCATGTCTTCCCATTCTTTAACATCGCTGGTCTCTTGACTTGCTTTAATTTGTCAAGCTGTAAAAAAAAAGAAAAAGAAAAAAAAATCATGAATATGAATGTGAAAGCAATCATGCTGTCAGGCGATGTCCACCGGGAAAGAAATGTGGGCGAAAAGTGCAAATGAACTTTGATGGGTTTGGAATATGTAGATAATGATTGCAGTAGAATGAATTTAGTGTGTTTGTCTTCTTAAATGGTTTCTGCCTGACTGTGATGATGTTCTAATTATATCTAAAGTTCTCCTGGTTGAATTTGTACAACACACCACAGTGCAGTCTGCCCAGATAAAGATCTAGTAGTCATCATTTTACCACGGAGGTCATTATGTTGTTAAATCTGTCGCTTTTTAGCACAGCCTTTTCAACCCCCACAACATTCATTAAAGGTACCTGCTTGCTACATATGCTGGTTCAAGGTAATATATTCAAATATTAAAGTAAATTTTCTACTTGATTCAAATCTGTTGACTGGATATTTATCTCCCTCCAGCCTAATAATGACTCATATCCCAAAATGAGCTCTTATGATTTGAGATCTAGGGACTGTGAAGGCAATTTGAGTGCAGTGAAGTCATGAAATAGTTTGAGATGAGCTTCTTGATATGCCTCATTGTCAAGTAGCCATCAAACAGAATAATAATGAAGGGAGATTGTGTAATTAAAATAATTGATAACTGGCCCTATGGAGACCAGGGGGTGCCACAAAAATACCTTTTAACCCTCCTGTTACCATAAATTCTGCAAAAACCTTTTATCCACTGGGGTCAATTCGACTTTGTAGAATATGATTAGTGTCAGGTAATTGAAGTCTTTGTTGACTACTTAACAATACTCTGAACTACAGCCCCCATCTCCCCAACCCAAGCCAGGATGTACCCCTGCCTCTCGTCCAATTTGCGCAGGAGACCCCCGTGTCCCCAAAACAGGAAAAAACGGGAGAATGAACGAATGAATTATAGTGCATACTATGAAGTCACAGAATATTATAGTGACCTCATGATTACCCAAAACTAATATTTTTTTTTACATTTTGTATGATTTGTACAGCTAAAAGACCTTGGGGTCAAATTGACCCTAGAGAAAACCGAGGTTACAAAATGTGCACAGGCAATTGATAAGTAGCATCATGCAAATTGTATGTTTACCAAGTTCTCCCCATTAAATTAGGAGAGGTAAAAAACATTTACATTCTTTCAACACTGAATGGGATCATATTTAACTCAGATTAAAAAAAAAGACAATTTGCTAATAAATGTAAAAAGAAAAGACAGGACCCTTTCGGAAGCATCTGATGAGTTGAGCCAATCACAGTTGAGCATTTAACAATCTGATATTCTAACAGTGAAAGAGTGTTTTTTTTTTATTCAGTTGGTAGTTGTGTGATCGTCCGCATGGTAAACTTGTCGTCAAACGAACAAGACAACATAAACAAGAACCAGGATTATTATGTATTTTACCCCCAATCTAAATCTGCTAACATCCATAGTGGAAAATGCCTTCCCACCAGATCAAACTGTGTTTTGGAACATGGTGACTGGTAGCTGGTTCAAGCTGGTCCTCTAGGGATGTTAGCAGATGCAAAAGTGATCTAGATTACAGCACTCAATGCTAAAAATGCTACTGTTCTGTTCATGCATTTCATTTGTGAGCCATCAAACATTGTTAAAGTAAATTACTTACATCTGAATCCTCTATATCACCATGATCATGATGAGTCTTTTCAATTTAGACTACCACCTGGTGGGCCACACCTCTAGTTAATTACTATTATTCACTGCTATCACGTTGAAACTACCTCCATCACACATTTTAGACATATTTTATAGTGGAAATGACCAAAGCATGCTCATACACCACTGAAAATGATTAAGTGGTTGTCTGCGATGATTACCAAGAGTTTGGAGCTCAGCACTGGGTCAAGTAGAAGCACTGAGAGCATGGTGCATATACAAGAGATGTCCACTACTGGTACAACTTCTACACAATTTATATGAATGTTCCACCATATCATGCACATGTGAAGTGCTCACTTTGAAATCTCAGTGTGTCATTTCATCTTATCAGTTAATTGTGTGGCAGCTATCTTACTCTGGAAATAAGACTTTCTTTCACACTTTCATCATTTTGCTTGTCTCTGAAAAAGTTGGAAATATATCTGACTGCTATCTGTTGGTCTATCTTTCTGCTTATCACTGAATAACTTGGATACTTACTCAAACTCCTGATTGTCTGCAAAGCCTCAAGAACTGCTGAGACGAAAATATAAAAGGCTGACTGGCTTTTTTCATAGACTTGTGTTGGAGGAGACTGTCTGTTTCCAGCACACAAAAATCTCATTATTTTATACAAGAGATTTGACAGTTCTGTGCCCGGGGTAGAGACAATACAATGCATTAGACCAGGCCAAGCCCATCTCCGCTATTATACAGACATACAGCTAACTTTCAGCTTGCCATTGTGTTAAGTAAAAGGAGGGTTATGGCACATAATAATAATCATATTTGATGCTGTCCTTGTATTATCCACCGTGAAGGTTTTGTAGAAGAATAGCATCTTAGTGCAGTGACCCATTTAGGCACAGAAACACTGGCACATATATCTATGCATTCGCCAATGGGCGTAGGAGATAAGTGATGAAATGGAAAATACTTTAATGACGAATATAAAGGTTTTATGTGGTGAAGTGTTGGGGCCACAGCTTTAGTGTTTATCCCACTGTTTGTTCATTGCATCCTGCTGAAGGAAATTTCACTTCTTGTATCCAAAAAGCCATAAACAACATTAGGAGACCTAAGATTCTGCATATAAGGTAGCGATTGAATAACCGATGGGAAGGTTAAAGCAGAATCTTTGTCAGCTCTGGATAATACTGTAACCATCAAAGTCTCGTAAGCCCTAGAATTAAGATACATCCCTAGAAAAATGTTATTTCTGTGTCTGAGTGTTTCCTGAATAGATATACATTTGCGCATACAGTACACTCAGGGATTTGCTTTCACACTATAGATGTGATGATGAAGACATCAAGTCTGCTACAGAAGCCTTCAATATAATGTTAAAAATAGCTAATGTGTTACTGCATGTTTCGGATACAATCAGTCGGATTGTGTTCTTATAATATGCCTTATAATATCTCATAATAAAAAATGGCACCTTGAAATCCTTCATCAAATGTAATGTTCTTTGTGTTTGCTGAATTCAAAGGATTCCCTCTATTTAGATTTTAGGCCATTACATACATTTGGTCATTTCTAACAATTAGATGATTTTGTTAATGGTTTATTATATGTATTTATCATTTATTGAATTTGGGATTTTTTTCTATTTGCCACTTTTGAAAGAAAATAACAAGAAATAATCATTTATTTATCTAATTTTACTTTTGTTTGCAATATATTTGAGGAAATCTCTCAAGATTTACAAGAGATTTCTTGAAGGCTGAAAAGAAAACTAATCTCTTTTTTTATTTGTTTGTTGAGTTTATCGCTTATTGTTTTGCTTCACACTACATGCCTTGCTTAATAATCCATTTGGGTTCATAACCAAGGGAGACAAAGAGACTTCTGCTACAGTTTTTACATCCAAGATGAGTTCTTTCTCATCTCTTTTGACATAGACATCACCACTTTGGTTTCTTCGCCTTTAGCACTCATTAATAAGGCATTGTGCTTTTAACTGCTTTGAGTATTAAATCAAGCAAGAGAGAGACTTATCATGTTGCTTTAAATATGGTTTAATTGTAGAGCAGTGAGTAAGCAATGAGAGCAAACACTCAACATTCCTCTGAGCTGCACAGTGATGGTGATGCTCTGTGAATGGTAGTACATTGTGTACACGCCTTGCTGTATCTGTGAAAGCTTTTAGAGAGAATTACACTGTTACCATCAGGGTGAGTAAAACCCCATGACAAAACAAGCTGCAATATTGATGCCAGAATCCAATTATTTTCAGGTTTAAAGTAGCAAGAAAAGAGATATAATAGTACATTTTCGTGATCCAAAATGAATCTTTCCTGTTTTTGTTGAACGCCATTTGCACCATGAATTGCTGTTATTGTTTTTAAGGAATAGGGCATTATATTATATTTATTAACATAATGATACAAGTTTATTTCCCTTTTCTACACATTCTGGGAGACAGGGTGGTCTCCTTGTTTTGTGTTTGGCTGAGGAAAGCTTTTTGTTCTCTTCTTTGTGCACTTTTTGCAACTGCAACTTGGGAACTGGCAGCTCTGCCAAGATTAAAAAAAAAGTATATCCAGAAACATTTTGAGCTTGTTTGTAATCTTCTCAAGCAAAGGCCTGACAGACATTTCTTAATGCCACACAGTGAAGTATGATGACAACTAACAGGCGCTATAGGATCAGGTCTGTTGGGTGAAGGTCAGGAGAATTGCTGATGGGCTGTTCAGGGTCACTACTCTAAGCCCGGCAGCCTAACAGCCTTCTGGAGAAGTGATGATGGGAGGAGACGGAAAAAAAATAACTACACTTCTGACACTGACAGATCAATCAAGATAGCTGTCCAGTGATACAGCTAGGCTTTTTGTTTGAAGATGATGCAGTCATTTTCATTATTTGTCTTTGTCGTCCCGAAAACTTTAGAAAATAGCTTGGAAGTAATTTGGAGATTTAGTTATGTAATATCCCAAAATTTTCATTATAATATGATTTGAATGGTTGCAGAGCATTATTCAATTCAATTACTGAACTACAAAGAAAGCAGCGGTAAAAAGTTCAAGGCAGGGTAGGTGATTTCTGGGAGCCAATGTTTACAATTGAACTGAAATAAAAAAAAAAAAAATTCCCATCATATAAGAGCATTTGTCACTGTCATGGTGGGGGTGCATGGTGTTGTCACCAAATGTACAAGTACAATCTCCACATTTAAACAGAATGTTTCATTGTTAATCTTACAGGTAACGATTGAATGTCATTCGATCTGGAGGAAATCATTTATTAAAAAACTTTGACCAACTTATAAATATACAAATGACTGACTCTACTGTGTATTCATCATCCTCATCTATGTTGGCCCTGATCAGCCTTAGTGTTTTCCACTTTGGTTAATGTGCTAGTGTTTATTGTAGTATCCCGGTGTCCATTTGTATTAAAATGGCAGTTTTATTTCAAGTGTTTCCATGTTTTGGTGTGTATTCTTCATCTAGTCTGTTCACTGAAACTTTGATCATTATTACATCAAAAACATTTTAAATCAGTTTTAAATCGAGCAAAACATGTGTAGATTGACAATAATGTGCCATAATAAAAGTTGGGGTCAAGGTGTCCTAAAGAAATGTACATTTATGAAGTAGAAACTGGTTTTGGGAAACAAAACTTAAAGGTAAGACACCGTTGTTTCACGCAGGGTTTCTTCTCTAACTTGTGCTACAGAAGACCACATTCCAATTTATAAATGTAAATTTTAGGACACATTGACTCTAACTTTTGTTATGGCACATTACTGATTTTCTATATATAATATTTAGCTTGAATTTAGAGTTTGAATCGATTCACACAATACTGGTTCTTTTAACCCCTGTTGGATGTTCCTAATTCAAACTGCTGAATAGACTCAATTTACTTGAAGACAGATTTCTCCTTCGAGACCGAACCCAAAATGAATTATATTATTATTTTATTATTACTGCTTAAATGTTTAATGGTGAGTGTTGAAGTCATGGCAGTGATTATCATAACTAATGTAGCTTAATAATGAGAAGGTTCAAAAGTCACCTGAGGTTGATTGTGGTGACTGCATGATTGTCAGCCTGGGGGTAAGAGGAACTAATAGGGATTTATTACATGCCTTCGAAAGCTCCTATGGTTTTAATAGGACATCCTTTTATCGTTTAAAAGCCTTGTTTTAATTAATGGGAGCCAGCTGTGCTACTAGTATTTTTACTGTCCATTATTTGTGTCTATAGTGTGTTTGAAGTAATGTTATGCAGAATGTAGTGCTTTCCTTTTTTTTTTTATTACTAGAAAACGTATCAGTTTGAGCTAAGTTTGAAGTGATTGAAAATATATTTAATGAGTTCGAATCTGGACCTGCCTGATTTTCGTGAGCATAAATTGTGGGTACGAATGTGTAAGTCAAGCTCTCCCCATGTGGTGAAAGGTGAGGAAGGTGGCCCAGCCACATCTGACTCAGGCTAGGTCGCTATTAAAGCCATGGGATGATGGAATAATTGGTAGGCGTTACGTCCTGATTACTTCTCACAAAACACTTTAATTAAATGATCCTCATTCACACAACAAAACATGTAGGGTTGATTTAACTCCCCTGTTGATTTCAAAACTTTTTGTAGGTTTAAATATCTCCATAACCCCATTGATTAAATTAACACAATAGTTATATTTGCAAGATACTTTTTTGATTCTCATGTAGAGTTTCAAAATGCAATGCACGAGCAGTTCTTTCAAGGAGAAGTGTATCTCCACCATTTAATCATTCCTGAATTAAGATTACTGCCTAAATGCATTAAAAAATATATGGGTTTACATAAAATTACCAAATAATTAACATTAAACACTGGGCTAGTGTTAATAAAGATCTACACCATTGAAGCCAGTTGTGTCGGAAGTAATGTGAATGTTCTTGTTACTTTGGTAAAGGAAAAAATGTTACATGACCCTAAATTAATATAGAAATTAGATGCACATAGGTCCCAATGTACACCCTGTAGATGTTTGGTGTGTGAAAACCAACAAACGTATGAACGCAATTCACGTGTTTGTATGCGCAATCAAAAAACTTATTTAATGAAAAACAGTGGGAGGAATGTAATTGCATCTCTGAATGAGCAGAACACCCTTGAATCAACTCCATGAGTGAACAGAGGTACAGAACATCACTAAAAATGAATTGCTCTGTTAAAACATTGCTAAACAACTACAATACTGTGCATTTATTACAAGTTCATACACAATATTGACAGTCTACAAAAACAGTTACAATGCCCAGGTAACTCACATTGTATTTTACAAAGTAATCAGTTGTAGGCAATCAGCTTTTATAAACAAATCACTTGAATTAACATGGGAAGCATTTACTGAAAACACAAAGTCTTGTAGTGTTACCTTTGTTTATCCAAAATGCCTTAAGCTGCAAGCCAAATACGACAAACATACACCCAGGGACTATCCTTATCCTCACGTATTTGAATCTCAGAAAATAAAGATTATTTTTAGCATTACACTCCCATATAGTTGCTTTTGCTCTATTTGTTCGTTTCCAAGCTTCTGAGAGAAGCTGTTTTCAAATTTAAGGTTTAGATAAAAACTGAGCTCAAATGTCATATATTGACACCCTTCAGTCATGTCTCCAGTGACTTTTATAAAGTCATTCCCCAAGCTACAGTACCTCGGAAAAATCAGCTTTGACCCTCCCAGAGGCTGAAGTGACCCATATTCAGTCATCTGATGACAGCCTTTTGAGGTTACAGGGTGACTTCATATCAGTAACATTTCATAGGTATGAAACCAACGCATTCTCTCATTTCAATAAACCATTGAATGCACCTAATAGACTCTCTGTAAGGCTCTGTATTCCCTGTGGGAATTCTGGGGTAGTATAGGGTGACATTAGGTGGGTTTGAGTCTGTAAAACCTTAATAGAGAGTCAAAAAGAAACATTAGTCACTCTCATGTACAGCTGTGGGTTCAGCGGCGACTATGTGATGTGGTTCACAATGAATCTAAATGATGGGTTAACACATTGAATATTTTAGCCACCAGACACAGCAAGAGCATCCAGGAATTTGTCTTCACAGGGGAAATAGTGTTGTAGAAGAGAGCCCACTGCAGGGGGGAAATCATTAATCATTTCAAGTCATTGAACCATGCAGTTCTTCCACCCCTCTCAAGAATCTCTGCTGTAGTGAAGCACTCTCCTCTGCAAACGTTCATCCTGTGCCCTTTCATTTATCACCCAAAATCAAATTGCATATTTCTGCTTAATAATAGAAGCCATCCAAAAATGCTCTCCTGATGTGGTTTGCAAGGTTCAGCGTGCATTGAGAAATGACTGTGCGAGTATGAACAGCCATTAAATGAAAGACGCTGAACCGAGAACGCTGGACTTGGTTTCAGTTGTGGTGTGTGAGCTTGGGGAATTATGATTACTAACATGATTTCAATTTTTTAGCTGGATAGTTGTGAAATGGTTGTGTAGTTCTATAGGTGCCTATTTGTAAGTTTGGGTGTTTTCTTGGATCTGCAGTAGAGTATATATGCTATGGTTCCTGCAATCTGTTCTGCATATGATTCCGATTAGGAAGCGGGTGATACAGACCAATGCATAATTTGTCCATGAGGTGGTCCTGGAAAACCAAGAGGGTGCAGTTCTAGCAGTGTCAAAGGTAGAGAAAATATCCGGGGATGGGAATGTTCAGCCATTCTGTAATTGATAATCATGATTATATTTAATTCACAATGAATGTATTTTATGACAAACTTGGAAAAATTGAGACAAAAAGGACAAAACCATGATTATTAATCACCCCTAACCGATTGCACTGCACTACAGAAAAAAATGTCTCCATCCCGCCTCCTGTATCTTCCTCTTTTATTTGCCCATACCTGTAATCCTGTCTGGCAACAGAAAGTGCCATGCTCACTGTAGTATGTTAAGCAACAGTGATATGTGACATGAATTTAGTGGTAATCAAGTGTTTTATGTAGAAGCTAATGAGCTCTAGTCAAAATAATCAATTCTTTTATATATACTTATTTTCCCAAAATGAGTCTGGTAGTACAACCTGCAGAAGGGCAGTGGTGTGTGTGGCTTGCTTTTGGTCACAAAAGAACATTTTAGCGTGAAGTTATTAACCATATTTTGGTCAAAAAGTGTTTTAGGTTTTGCACTTTGCAGACGGTCCCTAAGCGATCCTGTATCAGTCACATAGACAGCAATGTATTTCAGCGAACACAGAGGAAGACATGTTTTGCAAAAATTGTGTTGTAGCCTGTAAGATATTTAACAACGATTAAGGAGAGGTGTCAATCTGTGAATCTGCCGTCAACTTTACTCAGCTCTGCTGTACTGTCACCACTCATGGTGTTTGTTCGGGGTCTGGCTGAAGCACTAGTTAAAAAAAAATGTAACTGTTTGGATGGTTTCTTTGACTTTTTAGGACTAGGCTAATGCCAGTTAGCTTGTTGTTACTGTTTACTTCTTGAATACCCACAAATCCTTTATGCAACAGTTACGATGCAGCTTCACATGATGCTGTCAATCACTTTTTCTCTCCATTTTATTCCTTTAATTTTTATGATTAAAGAAATATAAACAACCAAGTGTCACTTCAAATGGTAATAAAACAATTACAAATCACTGATAACAGGGGATATTCCACACAGTTTATTTTAATAGGCACTGATACATACCATTACTACACAAGTTTACTATTTGGTCCTTCCTGGTATGATGAGCAAAACTAACAGTTAGAAACATGCTAGGCAAGCTGTCTTTGACAAATGTGATGTATGGGCCACAAGCTTAGTTGCGTTTGCGTTTGTCTGGCGATGAAGTTTCAATTTCGGAAGGACTTCTTTCATATATTTAATATTCATTTTTGAAAGCCAAGCCACACCCGATTCTACTGCCTAATTCTACTGGCAGATAGAACAGGAAGGGCCCATGGTCATTTAATTAGCTTAACTGGATACACGGGCAGCAAGCCACAATAACCATTCCGATTATTCCTTAAGTGGATTATTTTATTTTATGTCTGATGTGGGAATTTCTATTTCTGAAGGTTCTTTGACTAAAATTGTTCCTCTGGTGAGTTAATATGACAATGTGTTTGGTAATATTTGCACAATGAAAGCCTTCATTTACTGCAAATAGTGATTTGGTTATTGAAGTTTTATTTGAACTTTGAAAGGAGTTTTTCTCAAAGAATTCTAAAGTGGAAAATTCAACCGTTTATTTTTCAAAAGATCAAGGGAAATTAGATTTTCCAAGAAATGACCCCCTTAATAAACTCAGACTTTTGCTTTCCACTAATAAATGATGGACTGGTTGAAAGATTAGTTTGTTTTTATGAGTGGCATTTCATTTTAATTGGTTCATTATTTCCAGCAATTGCATCTTCAAATTCCCTTGATTGCTGCAGCTGTGGTTCATGCTGTGTCAGGATAGCCGAGGTTGTACCAACACACGCACTCGCACACACATGGGCACATACTTCTATTTGCCAGATGGACACATTAAATCAGTGCTTGCTGGACCTGGAAGGATGTTATCAGAAGCCACTGTCGACAGCTCAACTGTGGGTGGATTTTTCTTTAAAATCGCTGGAAGAAGAAAATGTGCTGATGTTATCAAACAATGTTCTTTGGCCATGTATATGTTCTGTGTTTTCATTTCCTAATTGAGCATCTATCTAATAGTGTATGAAGCACTGCATTTTTAAAGAGCCAAAGTGTGCAGTATCAGTTGCATAATGGAAGGAATGTGTTAAATGATGCACTTCGATCTATTCAGAAATCTCAAAAATGGTGTTTGGAATTGAGGGGCTTTATTTCATTTCAGGTGAGATGGAAAATAGAAAAAAAAGACTAGAAAAGAGCTGTTTCATGTTTTATGTGCCTTTCACTGATACAGACATTACAGTAATGTCAGATGGAATTCATGGTTTTTGCCATATTCTCCGTAGCCATATGATGGGCAGTTTAGTCAATTGATGAATAGCTTCAAACACACATATTTTTCTGGCCCTATACAAGAGTGAAAATTTAGTCGGATTTGCCTCATCATTTTTATCCAAAAATCATTTTTATCCATCATGACAGGCTTTATTTGGTCTATCAGAGACAAAGACATGTACAGTGCAGAATACATCAAAGATTCTCTATGTGACTGATGCCTGTGCATTTCAGATTTTTCTGTTCTTAGTTTTCGGAATCCTATACCTGGAGAGTGCCTCTGTGATCTGACAAGATGCTTTGTGAGATCACCTGCATCAAAGGACTGGTTAGTCTAATCTTTGAGCATTTAGCTGCGCTTTCAGCCCTCCGGGATATTAAAATGCACCATATGTTTACTGAAACCTGCTCAGTATGATTTATATGCTAGACCTTGTCAGTCATATTTATGCTTGAGCGAGGAAACATATGGCTGCATATGTTGGATTTTGATGAGAAGTTATACATAAATCTAAAAATGAACATATTTAGCAAAATGAGGAATTCTTTCAAACAAAATGAGTTTATTAGTTATATTAAAGTCAACTAATGCACTTCTGAGAAGCTTTGGTAAAACTGCATGTTTTTAAATTAATTTAAATGTCCAGAAGGGTTCCCACTAAATTAATTTATTTTATTTTAAGAGGCCTTCAGTATAGTACTTGAGTCAACAGTTATTATTTTATTCACTAAGCTGGTAAAACATTTTAAAACAGGGTTAAACTTAAAATCAAAATTTGAGATAATTATATGTATTCCATATTGATATCATGTTTAATAATAAAAAAAAACAATAATAAGTATAGTCCTGTACCTCCTCAGTGAATAAATTCATTGAATGAAGCTCCAAACAGATTCTTTTAAAATTTAGATTTTACAAAAACTCAAGAATTCATAGACCATAAGCAGTCTAAATGTTGTTTCTGTTGTTTCCTCTCTCTCATCTGTAAAAATCCCTGTCCTCCCCTTTGTCCCTCCTTTTAAACCAAGTACTGGAGGAAACATTCAAATAGTTTCTAATCTCAACCAATCATTAACTTCCAGCTTTTTAAAAATAAAGCATTCATTCACAGTAGTTTCCTGTTTAATGTTGAGGACCTCCATTTCCTCTGCAGTAGTCCTTTCTTAGCCTTTTGACCCAGGACTTGTTACAAGCTGTTTCAAGCTGACTTGTGGTCAAACAGAGAATGAAACCAAATTGTTAATAGTTTTTAAAACTTTATTTTGCTGGATTCCTCAACCACCACATGCCATGCCATTGATTCAAAATTATATCTGGAAATCGTGTACTGCAAATCTGAGCAAATTTCGTCAATGTGATTACATGCTTTGATCTGAAGAATGCACATTTTTGAGATGTTTTACCTCAGCCACAGAATATCAAGCATATTCTAAGCTTTTGTGATGCCCAGTGAAACAAAATCCGCAAGCTTGCGGCACCTGCCCTCAAAGACTGGGAGGGAGTGCACTTGGAAAGATCAAGGGTTTAACCCTTCTTTGAAATGCCTTCCTGCTCATAAATAAATCTAACTCCAAATTCCCTGCTTGCCAAGTTTATGTCACAATGACTCTTGGTGGTCAGCTTAGCAGTCAATACTCTAAGCTGTAAAGGTGACGACTGACATTTTATGGTTGTTGTGTTGTGACAATGTAAACCTCCTTCCATTTAAGATTAGGATGGGCTAGAATTTACCAGCCATTCATTATCGTCATACAGTGTCAAGACTTTACTCTGACTCGCACTTTTGTATTATGTAGATTGGTATTTGTCCAGCCTAAATAAAGTAGCCTCAACAATAACTTTTTATTATTCCCAGTTTACTGTTGAAGGTATTCAGGGAAATTAAAATGCTAAATAAGAGGAGAGGGCTAGATATAACAGACTGGAAAGGAGCCATCTAGTTGGTCAATTATTGATCAAATCATACATCAGTCAAAATAAGAACTGTTTCCTTTAAAAAGTGGTACTGATGCCTTGGATTTATAGCATTTTGTGGGGGAAAAAAAAAACTTAATTAAAATGAAAATAATATTTAAATCTTAAAATCTAGATTTTAGTTAGATGTTATTGTCTATTTATGCTAGTAATCATTAATAGAGTCTAAAGTGGCTAGGAGTTCAAAGTAGTTATGATCAAGTTGTTATCATGCCATTCAGAATGCTGTGATAGCAAGCAAAATGGAGGTTATAATCACACATGACAATGATTAAAGAAAGCATTTTGACGCTGGCCGGAAAGCTTCAGATACTGATTTACATTTTTTACTTTGTATATTTAAATAGTATTTTGTTCATTGTCTTTGTCAATGAATGTTGGTCAGGTCTTTATTTAAAAAAAAAAGTGTGTGTTCATCTGAGAGGTTTTCCGTAAAATTCACGGATTTTGTTTCTCTCCAAGCTGTCCTTCTTCAAATAAATATCTTTCTCTTTCAGTTTCAATCCCCCCACCTCCCTCTCTCTCTCGTTCCCTTTTCTTTCTCACGCTCTTATAAACTCTCTGTGCAGCAATACAATTGTCAGCATTATTTACTTGATGTCTTCTACCAAAAAGGATGTGGCCATATTTAGACAATGTACTGCATGTTTACAGCAACAAACAAATTAAACACAGCAGCGTTGAAGCAACAACAAGAGCATGACCAAAATAAGCCTACTGGCAGGAATGGAAAAGGCAGATGGAAGAAAGGAGTGCCACCCAGGAGACACATATCACATAGATAACTGATGCCAGCCCAACTGCGTCTGACAGGAGGCTGCGATATTTAATCAGACCTAGCACTGAATCAACACCACCGCCAGCTGCAATTCCAATCCCTTTATAGAGCCCAAATGCCAATTAGCTGGAAATAGCTTTGCACCACACCCTGTTGTCACACTATTACAATATGATGTGTTGGCAGAGTCTTAGTTTGGCGTCTCAACGGTGACAGGGTAGGTATAACCATTCAGTTCATATTCATTACAGAGCCTGACAAATTTCAGTGAATCAAGGACTAGATCTTCAGTCAAATATTGATATGTACTAAAAGTTATGTCCAAATGAAAGCAACACCTCAAGGGAAACCTTTTGATTTGCACAATTGAGACGATTTGGAGCGTTATTGCAAACTGAGATGTGGTGAATACATTGATCATTAGGTAACCAATGGCAATTCAAGAGATCCACCAAACCATATGACAAAGTATTTTCTGCACATGTCTGGAATTATTTTGTTTGTTGGGTTGTAGAGGTGCTATCGAGGTGAAGTACTGGTAATCTCCTTGGAAAATGCTCACATTCACTCTTGAAGGATATTTAGATTCGACAATTCATCTGAGGATATTTTTGGACTGTGGGAGCAAACCAACGGTCGCACGGTGACCTAACCAGCAACCTTGAGAGGTAGCTCTGCCAACTGAGCTGTCACGCTGCCCATGTATTAAATTGTGTATCCCATTGAGTCCTGTTCTTTTCTGACCAGTAGGAGAATAACACATTAGGATTGGGTGTTCGTTTTTTAATCTTGGTTTCCTTTTTAATATTCTGGTCTGCTGGATATACTCTTCAGTTCTGCACAATATTCATGATCGTAATCACTCAAGATCTGTATTCTGCTATCTCTATGTGTGGGCATCTTTTTTTATTCAAATTCTGTTAATGTGTGTTGGCCGTTCTCAAAAACAAAATAAACAACAAAACTTTATTTAGAATATTGTTTAATGCTGGTTTTGCTTTTGCTTAGTAAATTATATTTTATTGAACTTTAATTGTGTCCAGTTTGTGCCATGTTGGTACACTATGTGTAGTGGTACATTATGATCAATTTGAGTGAGTTTGATCCATTTCAATTTTCTTTGACAAATTTTACATTTTGTTAAAGTCATTACTCAACATCGATATTGAGTCAAGTGGCTGCTTCCAGGATTGTTCTGATTGTAAACAGAACTTACACCCAGATTTTGGACTCACTGCTCCAAAGCCTGGAGTTACTGGCTGCCCACTCAAGTCAATCCACGTCTCATAGTCTCCCCTTTGTCTGCCGGTGACTTTGGAACGTCTCTACTGGACTTTATTGACTGTTATAAGCTGGAAAATGGCCTTCATGGAATGATAGTAATATGATTTAAAACATTTGCTCCAGATCACAGCCGACATTTGTCCACTTCATTTTCTTTGCACTGTGCTTGCTTTAATGGACTCATGGCATTTTGAGGAAAAAAATTCTAAACACCTTCAGGGGTGTTTAGAACAGTAAATATAGTTTTTTTTGGAAAGGCTTTTCAAATATGAATTCATTTCAGATTTGTCTAACTCTTTTTATTTGGACCCAAACTCCTCGTGTGGTCAAATAATAAAAAAGAGCTATGAGTGAAAGATAAAAACACTTTAAACTACTACAGAATATTTACATATAATTCTGTTCTAAAATGTTAGGCTTGGTAGGGTTCTATGGCAAAGGAAGTGTGTTTGAAATGCAAGTGAAGAGATAGAGATAGAGCAAGAGAGCATTCAGCATCACATGAGTTGCCTCCTTTTCCCAGAGCAGCTCCCAACACCTGCGAGCAGCAGAAGATGACACATGAACTGTTCCATTTGATAGCACAACTGGAGCTTTGAAAGCCAAAGCAGCCTAAGTAATGGCATCTCGGCAAAGCCTCAGTACACATTCTCCCAGTGGAAATTAGATGATTTTATAAATGATTTGAATTCTGTCGGGATGAAGGGAGCACGTGGGCCATTAGAAAAACTGCAGACGTATAGAGATGCTCAGAAGAGCTTGTGATAGACTTTTAGAGAAGGTTTAGAGGAGCCATATGCTGAGCAAGCCATTTTCAAAGTTATTCAATCAGGGATGATTAGAATTTTAGCACACCATATTGAATCTTGGCTTGGACTCGTAAGCCTCGGTAAATATTTTAGCTTGAAAAATTATTGCAAAATGCTCATGTGTCAGAGTGACCTATTGCTAATCATTTAAATGCCTTCTGCAGCAGCTTGTTGAACATCTTTTTTAGCATAAAACATCATTGGCGTGCTCATTAATGCCTGGATATTATTCAGTTTCGGAAGATCAACGAATGCGGGCGAAAGACAATGCTTCATGATAATCCATTCAAAGCTTTTCTCAAACTTTCTTGGAGAATCTTTGCAGTTATTCTTTTAAATATGTATTGATATTTTGGATGCATGGTGGTGCAGTGGGAAGCTCTCCTGTCTCCCAGTTTCTGTGGCCTTACTGAAAGATGTTAGTATTTGCTTGAAGAGGTTTCCAAAGTGGTGGCACTCAAGCTTCGGGTTAACTGTAGACTCTAAACTCTACATAGAATTGAATGGTGGGTGAATTTTGTCCAACGATGAAACACCAGGCTGTGATGTGAGCTGGATACAGATGCCAACAGAAGCCCTGTGACCCCAACCAGGAATAAGCAGGTAAAGTCAATCTGTACAGCCAATCTGGCTCATCACACAGCATGAACACATGTTTCTGGACTGTGGGATTAATTTGTGGAGACCCATGGATCCATGAGGAGAGCATGCAAGCTTCATGCAGAGAGGAAATATTGCTGGGAGGCAAATGTGATAAGCATCAAGCCCTCCTGCTAAGCATTAACTGATGTCCTAGACGAGGGCCAATCAAGCATCCTTTAATATCCAGTCTGCCACCCAATGGAATTTAATTGAACCCCTCAACAAAAAAATCTCATAATTCCACAGATGTGGCTTTCAGTTAAAATGTCATTTACTGTAAAAATGCAATTACAGAGGAATGAAAGCTTTGTGAAGTCGATTTGCCAGCCTTGCCTTTGTAAATCAATTCTAAGGACTTTTCACATGGCTGTTATTGTTGCTGTGCTGTTTATCTGTGAATGTTGGAATGCTTCTTTTAATTCAGTTTTATTAAACCTTGCCTTGTTTTGCTTCTCTTTTGTGCTGTTAAAATATGGAACTATTGCTCACTATTTGCTGCATAGCTATTTAACATGACAAAAAATTGTGACACAAATCTGAAACGAAGCAGCAAATATTTAATTATGAGCCTTTATAGGGGTAGGTTCGTGGGGTGCTCATCCAGTTCATGACATTGACAGTGCAAATATGCTTTAAGAGGCATTTAGGGTTGTCCTGTCCTAAACATCAGCATCTGAACAGTTGTAATTACTGTTGAAACCCAAGTAAATTACTAGATATAAGAAATGTGAACAAGACATCCCGTGATTTACTTTGGCTCTGGGTTGTCAATGACCTCAGTTTAAGTGTTTTTATGTGACAAAAATGCTTAGAATTTAGAATTTTTTTTTCTTAGCTTTTTTTTTTGCCGTTTATTGCACTCACGTTCTTCACCAGGATGACGATGAAAAAAGAAATAAATAAAATAATATATATTTATATATTATATATATAAACCATTTTTCTCTTCTATGCTCTTTAAAAAGACATTATCACTCTGTTGTCCTGTATTTTACATTGTCACACATCTATTGTAATACAATTTCTCCAGGCAAATCTGTTTTTAAAATGTCATGAAGGTAAAAAAGCTTTATTTTATAGATTTTTCTCCATACATCTCCATGCAGTGGCTTTCACAGTTGTAGTTATGTCATACTTATTAATTTTCAGGCTTTTAAGTACATTCTGTGTCAATAATTTGCTTTGTAGATTTTAGCATGGACTAGACAACATGGTCATTGCCATTCTTAAATTTTACAATTGAAAATGCAGGGTTTTATTTTAAATCCTTAACAGAATGGTGTGAAAAGCAGTGTCAGACAAGTGATGCCACCTTCCTGCTGAACATATTAGCTGAAATCACTGACAATGATACATGGAGGTGGCATTTATTGAAGTAGTCGTGCTGTACAAACCGAAAGTATTTTGCCAACAGCTGTAAGTAGTCTGGAACATGAATGACAGCATATAATTATACAGCTATAAGCTAGACCAGAGCAACCTTCTGGCTTTTCGGTGGCCAATGTTCTGCTAAAACATACGTCCTCATTTGTCTGCTTTTCATAGCACATTGGTATGTTGATTTTTTTGTGCAGAAAAACTCAACTGTAGAAATGTTTCAGTTCACAAACATTGCAGACAATTTACAACTTTGTTGGAACAGTATCATACTTTTAAAATCATATGCTCACAAATAGAGGAATCAGAGAAAAAAAAAGCTCAGTATAACTTTATTTGTGCATACCACAAAACAGTTACATCATTATAACAAAATAAAATGCTATTTTTTAAAATGCCCTTTAAACAGTTTAACAGAAAAACAAGAAATATTATATCTGATTGCGTGTAAACCCCTGACATATAATAATATCAAGTTTGCCAGCTCATGCTAAAAACATCATCACGTCCAGAACATCATTTTTACTGTGTCTGTTTCAAACCAGTTGTACACTGTATGGGATTCTCTTAAAGTTAAGGTGCTTTTCTTGAAGAGAGACAGCTATACTGTACTGTATATAGGCAGTAGGCAGCTCACCAACTGCTGGAAAAGAGCCAGAGTGTTTCCAACTCCCCACAGGCTCTGCACTCTCCAAGAATGACAGCAGAAAAGCCTTGCATGCTGTTTGATGCACTGTGAGTTTGTCATTGAGATTCCTCATCACAATGTTCATAGTTTCAAAACAGGAACCATCTCAACAAAAAGTTGGCAAAGAAACCGAAGATTATGTCTGTCTATTCTTCTTAGCAGAAGACCAGATGGTTCTCAGCTCAGCTCAACTCTGCTGTGGGAATACGACTTCTATCGTATAGGACTTAGAGGCTCAGGTGGTTTGTTGCTTTAACTTTTAACCTTTTTTACTATTTTTGCTGTATTTTAAAGAGATCATATAACAAAAAATAACAAGCCACATTTGAATGTATAGGAAGTTACCATTGTACTCCTTATTCAAAAATTGTACGTTTGTATTTATAAAGCAGTTTATGGTCCATACAGTGAGAGTCTTATATGTCTTGTAAAGCCTGGGTACATGGATCACAAAAACAACTAAAGGGACCAAAAGAACAGTAAAAGATCTAAAGCTAGAATTCCTAACCAATGTTATATTTTTGGAGTTGAGTAAATGTTATGTTTAATTAAACTAGTACATTGAATCAGGTTCATATGTTAATTAGTCAATGAATAATCCAATGGATTAGTCAATGAATTAACCAAAAAAATCAGTCAACGAATGAACCAAAGAATCAGTCAATGAATGAACCAAATAATCAGTCAATGAATGAACCAATGAATCAGTCAATGAATGAACCAATGACTGAAGTCAATAACTGAACCATTGAGTCAGTAAATTAATTAACAAATGAATCAGTAAATTAATTAATCAATGAATCAGTTAACAAATTAACTAATGAATAAATCAATGAATGAATTAACTAATGAATCAGTCAATGAATGAATTAACTAATGAATCAGTCAATGAATTAATCAGTTAATGAATGAACCAATGAATCAGTCACAAAGTGACATTTGTATAATGGATTCTGGGAGAACTAATCAGGTTATCTACCAATAAAGCCAAGGTAGAATTTAAGCCAGCCCTAACTTGTCTCCTGTTGACATTGTTGGAACTTTACCCACCCTTTTCCCCAGAACTTCTCACTGGGGGGTATACCACAGATATGATCCATGTCCAGACAGCTCGCCATTGTATGTCAATACTCACCACTTCATGCTCCCAATAAAAGGAGAGTCCTAGTGGTGAAGCTGTGAAATGAAATGGTAGGCCCTCATAGCACTGGCTGCAGGATGATTACCACCCAATACAAATCTATGGGAAAAAGCTGAACTTTAAAAATTATTTCCTTAGAAAGTACAGTATTTACACAAATGGTTTACACAAAAAAGTTATCTATAGAGTGAAGAAACTTCAATAATTTTTTTTCTTGGCTCAAGTTTATTTTCATGTGGTTCAAAATGCTTAAATTTTCCCCTAAAGAACTAGGCGGGACCATGTGATTGATTGCAATGATTAACAGCTACACAGAACAGACCTGACTTACCGCTGTTATCACGTCATGAGAAAGGTTGGCAAAAATTCTTCTTTAAAAGAATGAAATAAATTATATATAACAGGCTGCGTGTGAGAAGGGCGTGTGTGAGCAAGACTCGAGGCGGAGTTACGAAACCACGAAGGTTTCATCCTTGACAGGAAGTCACCTGTGCGCATGTGCAGTCGTCAGTGGCAGCCTCCTCTCCAGCTCGGAAAAGACTTCATATTAACCAAATGGCAGTAGGTGGTCCAACCAGCAAGATTTCCAGTTTTTCAGCAATAGCAGTAGTAGTATACATCATACAATCGTATTACCTGTTTAAATCAGATTCCAAAATCTCCAACATTGTCAAGAATAAGGAGGTTTCCAAGAATAGCAGTGACCAGAGTTTACAGTAGACCCACACAAGGTAGTGACCAAGACCATCAACAAGCCTTCAACACATTCAGCATCAACAAACAGGTCAACTTTGTTCCATGTGCTTGCTCTTTCTCTCTCTCTCTCTCTCTCTCTCTCTCTCTCTCTCAGTTGTAATGTTAATGTCTTGTAATTTGGTAGTGGTGAGATTTTTCCATTAATTTCACTATTATATGATGAGACTCTATGCAAAATGCTTACCCTAACACCTTTAAAACACAGAAAGTATATAACATGTTCGTCTACATTTCTTATAAATGACAATATATGGGGTGCACATTTAATGACACTTAAAGAAAGAAAACAACAACCTTGTATTTCAACAAGACCACTATTTGACTGTTTACTCTTGTAACTAAGACAGAACGTCTTTAGTTCATGTAGTGATCATTTCGACTGCATGAGATAAACTCTGCATGGGATAAAGGATAAAATATTTCATCCTCTTATTAATAACATTAATAACGATGGAAAACAACATTCCAAACTAAACAAAATCCCCACATTAAATTGCCATCCTCATGCTATGCCTTTGTCTTTAAAGTGCATCTAATAATACATTAAAATTCATGTCAATGAGGTTGCAGGTGGTGTGGGTTGTTGTATTCTTGTATGTAGTCAAGTCTTTGTAAATAAAAACCCTGAACTATAGCCTTAAATATGCATCTGAATGATGGTCTAGACTTAGTTGCACACAAAAACTAAAATAGGAGCAAAATAAAAGTCTCTGAGTGGTTATCCTTTAATGAGTGAACATAGAACTAGGACTCGTACTTATCAACTGTGTTGGTAAAACACAATGCCATACACGACCGAATCCCTGCAAGTCCCTCTGCACCAGAAAGCCTGGTCTAGCCAGTCTGGAAACCTTAATTGAGTGTGACACAGTCTCTCCTGAGATGTGTGCAATCCTGGTGCCAACTACAAGAAGCGTCTGAGCTCTTTGATTGCCAGCAAGGGTTTACGCCACCACATGCTAAATATTGTTTTGTGGAGGGATCAAATACTTGCATAAAATTGCACATGAGTTTCTAACCTTTTCAATTGGATTTTCTAAATTGTAATTAATATTCTGGTACTTTTTAGAAAGCACAGACTATTAAATGTCTCAACTGATCATGTCTTTGAATGTTACTAAATATTAAAAATATAGAGGGTGTAAAATTCATCTTTTCTTCACTGTATACCAATCATATGTAAGAAATCATGTACACTAGAAAAAAGCTACTTACCCATTGTTTAAGGGCAAGTGGTTAGCCATGCTGCCTATCATCTCTAAGAGGGTTTACTCAAGTTCTGGCTCCGACGTCTCTCTTGGTTGAACAGTGAATTGGTTTCTTTCAGAGATGTCACTTTGTTCTTACCGCCGAAAACCATTCATTACCTGTAGTTAATGGATGTATCAGTGTTGGCCAGTCTGTGTACCCTGTACTCACCCATTGAAAGTTGAGGTGGTTACCATCATACGACTACGTGTTGATTCTAATGTGTATGATGATTAAAATTCTTATGATTCTTCATATTCCTATTATTATGGATGAATTTGTTAAATTTAATGTTTTACAATTTTTGATACAGAGAAAGCAAATGAAGAGGTTATAGTTTATACACTGTAAACCTTAATATGCCAGTGGTACTCTCAACGTTTGATAATTGAGTTTAAAACAAATGCATTGAATATTGTTAACTTTTTGGTTAAACAATATATATAGGAACACTTGCACCACGTAAAGTTTGATAGGGGACATAGTTTAACAGTGTTCTTGTTTTTTATGCAACTCGCCTTTTGTTTTTTTCATTAGAGAGTGTTGTTGACACACAAACTTGGCGTCACCTAATCCTAGCAGGTGCTACATTCAGCCTCTCTGCTCTGTGGCTAGCCACAGAGGACTTCCTGTCAGCCCTGCTTTCAGGCCTTTCTCTGATTTTATTTATTTGCAAGGCAGATGAAGAATCTGTTTCAAAACACTGGCTGAATACTCTATAAAAAACTGACTGAAATGATTATTCGTCATGAGAACCAGCTTTGAGGTGTTGTTGCAGATGTTAAAAGGAGTCGCAGTTCTGATGGTGATTCAAAAGGAACGTGTTTTCATTGAATCAAATCTCACAGGGATTTTACCAATGGGCAACCATTTCAGTGTTATTTTAGAAGCCATTAGTTTAATCACAGACGCAGTCTACATTGATATAAATGTTACTTCAAATTAATAATGGCATGAATAATCTATAAGAGTAATGTAGCATCCTTTTTCTGCTTCAAGACAGTTTGCAAATGGATGTCGCCGACTGTGGGGAAGCTTAAATGAAGCTTTACAAAGGCTTCAGAAATTGCCTCTTCTGTCTTCTTATTCCTTCAGTTGTCATTTCTCTGTCACGGTTTTGGGAGAAAACGGATCAGAGGGCTTTTTAAAAGCCACTATAGACCAGTTCATGATACTGAAAATGCTATCTGTAGGGTTTAAATCTCAGCAGTGGAGCATATGTGGCTTGAACACACTTTGGAATGCTATACTTTTCTTCGAGTGCCAATTACCTCTGCTGTAAATGTCATATGACCAATTTCTCTGCAGCTGCAATGGTGATGTGGCTTAGTGTTATTGTGAATTTTGAGGTGTAGTGTAATTACGTAAATATGTGTTGCATGTTTCAAAGTGAAGACCAGCACTGTGTTCCTGCAAATGAGTAGCTCATTATCCATCAAGTATCTAGTAGTTCAAAACAGGTCAGCCCATTCACAGAATCATTGTCATTTTCTACTGTTTCTTCAAATATTCCTAGAGTTGGAATTACAATATTGAAGTATTGAAGAAAAAATAAATAATGGTTTTAATAGTTTTTTTTAATCAATAATTTTTGAACAATCTATTAAATTGTATCTTTTTGAGTACTGTTTACTTAAAATGCATTAACAAAAATGTTTTAAATAATCGGTTTCCACAAGTATAAACCCTGGTTGACTGAACTGGTGACTGGTGTTTTGCCCAATGTGTGCTTAGAGACATGAATCCCATGGTGCTTACGGATTAAGCTGGTAAGAAAATGAATAAATGTTGATTATGTTTTCCTCAATACTTATGGATCTTCAACTCCAATGTTTTAAGTTTTTCTCCTTCCACATACATTTTCTAGTTATTAGTCTAATTTGACTAAGTATTCTCTGAGTGATTTACCAGAAATCCTTTAGTGGTATTAGTCTGAAAAGATATAGCAACCTGAGTCATGCGAGTGTGAATGTCTTGGTAAAGCTTGGCAGCTATAGGAGGAGATACAAAAGATAAAAAACAATACGTCGGCTTTTACAAGCCAACATTAAAAAGAATCTCAACTCTTGGAGTTGAATTTTACAGTTTTGATCATCTTAAAATCTATTTTTGTTTTCCTTTGAATTGCCCCATGCATGAGACAGACATTACATTAAGGGGCAAATATCATGAAAGGAAAGTGTGCTGCTAAATCAATTTCTGATGAAATAAATGTTTATACTTCCAATCCTCATGAAAACGATTCCAGGTGGCAGACAATGAAAGCTTCCTATTGATGTGGCTTGATTACACCTCATAGTTCGGGCCCGCCATTCATTCTGGAAAATGTTAATTCATTTTCCTCTTGTCAAAGAAGCAGGTTTCAGCACCAAATAGGAACTTACGATATGTTTTCCAATATAGTGTGATGAGTAAAGTGTCATCTGTAAATTGTCCTACATCAAATCTGCCTTATTGATTTCTGTCTGTCGGTCTGAAAATCCTGTTCCGGTGGGCTCCTCATGCTCTCGAAGAGAATTATTACTTTTTCATCAGCTCATGGATATTTCATCTTTATTCCTCCTCAAAATATATTGCCAGCTGCTCAGTGAGATGGATAATGTGCCCTGGTCACGTCGATCATGTGAAGCAAATAAAGTCACGGTGCCTGTGCTAGACATCAAACAGACAAGCTGTGTATAGTGAAACTCTAAGCTTGCCGCTCTTAGCAACTTGACACCTGTCATGGAAGTGCTTACATCTGTTTCACTTCTGAGCATGGGTAATAATTAACAGTGTACCAAAAGTTGTTGGTAATAAAATATGATCACTAGATAATAGCTGCCTCTCTCTCTCTTCACACTCACCTAACATGAACTACAAAGAAATTACGCCCACAAACTATTGTAGCAACTATTTACATTATTCTTACAAAGTTACACGCATTGTCTAAATCTTTTGTACTTGATTAATTCGACTTATGTAGTGGAATTTGTATGAAATATTGTGAGGCTTTATAGCTTTCTTCATACTGTTTATCATGTGCATCGCTTTGGGACAGAGCGAACCACCTGCAGTGCAGCAGCTTGACTGAAAAATGATTCTCTGAGAGGAAACTTCTCCCCAGGAAGGACCCGATGAGCAGCAGATTTCTCTTCTATACATAAAGAAAAATGTTTCTCATTCAAGCAAATCTCATATGAGTTGCATGCCATTTTAATTTACTCGAACATAACCCACACATAACATAACCTAGCATTCACACTCATTAACATTTGCAGGACTCTCTCAGCTCTCTATAGATTAGAAGCAATGGTAGACACCATTCTTCTTCAAGGGTGTGAAAACATTTATTCAATGATGAATGATGCCAGGGCTCATGATGAGGAAGTAGTGATCAGCTTCCAGGGAGGAACTTCCAGGCAGGTATGCACAGGATTGAGTCTGTTAGCAAGTGCCATACCAGACAACCAACTACGGGAAGGTGAGTGGTATATTTGAGAGTTGAGTGAGGCAAAGAGGGTTGTGTTTGGTGAAGGAGTAATTGGGAAAGTGGTATTAGCTGGGGCTACTGATTGCTTGAGCGTGGTTGTGCACAGGTGCACCCTTATGGGGATGGGTGGATTTTGGAAAATTTACACTGTTGGTGGCTGATCATAGGGAGCTTTTTAGACAAAAATGTAGAGAAAAGAGAGGAATTGTGTAGAATTCCCTCTTTCCTGTTTGAAGTTGCATTAAAAATGTTGGATGAGGAACACAGAGCGGCTCTTTTACATCCATCTAATGTCATAAAAAGAGCTAGCTTTCATTGGTTGTTCTCTTTTCGAAAAGTGCATCTGATATTGCAATCCCACTCGTTCAGTCAGACGTGTGACCTCCCAATGGCATCCTTGGTTTCTGATCGAGGTGCGTTGTCGCACGGAAGTTTGGATTTAAAATTTGAATCACTGTGTAGAGGCTGTTGAAAAAAATCCAACTAAAGGCAAGCAAATGGCAAACTTTGATTCCAGACTAAGGTCATTTACCAAAACTCTCCTGATCTTTTAACTTTTACTTTTTCAAATCTATACTTTCATGCATAAAAAAAGCCAATTAAAGACACAAAGTGAAAAAGACACTTTTCTGAGGGTCATTGAGTTAATGGTTTCCATACAGTTCGAGCAAGTGGCTAGTTAAATACTTTCATTTTGTAATATGAACAAAAGAGTGTTCCTCAAATAAGCCCTTCCATAGGCTGAGATTAAAAACACACACACACACATTAGAATGAGGATGACGAATATTGGAATGAAAGTGTGTTTGATTAAAGGGAAAGCTCTCCATGCGGTTAAAAAAGTGGCCTGCTCAGGAGTTTTATTTTTGTCTTTATATATACTCGTTAATTAATTACGGTAGTTTCAATGGTTCTATTCATAACTTCCAAATAACGGTTAAATAATTTCAAGGTGACTTTGGTCACATTCCGTATTTTGTGCGTTCATTCAATTCATGTTTCAGAAGTGAGCTATTTAAGAACCAATTGATCTGCAGAGGAATTATTATTTAAACATTAGATTCGAGAGATTCTGTTCTTCTGTGATCTTTTAAACTGTTGGCTTGGAATACATTTTGCCAAGAAGTGCAAATTCCCTTTGTTTGTTTAAGCGGTTTTGTATTGAGGTGTACTGTTGTCCTTGGATTTAGATCAAGGCTCTTTGAGCATTGAGGGAAAACATCATTGAACAGTTTGAGCAAGGCTGTTTTTTATCTGTCCCTCTCCATGTTGATGGATTATACAAATGAAAATGTCAAGGGAATGTATTTGAAATATTAAGACATTTTGAATAATAACAACAATGAACATCTATTCCACTCAAAATGTTGGTGAAGTGCACGTCTTAACAGGGGGCTTTGCTTGGGGCATCCTTCTCATCTATGAAGTGTTTATCAAACATTTGAGACTTGGCAGGAAGTTACTATAGCAACTCTATGGCCAGATGTTCCAAAGATAACTGTGAATAGCACCTGCCTGTGTGGATGTGGCAGACCACTCATTTCAGCCTGCCAAGTGTAAAGAACTTCAAAAGAGATAAAAAAAAGCTAATTAAACTTTTTCATTACTTCGATTTAAACATGGTTTAAATTTTCATTCCAGTCTCTCTATCTAAATGCCCATTCTTTTATACATCTGACCTTCCATCTGCCATAAATCTGGAGCTTTCTGCATATTTGTTGCATGCAATGTAAAAAAATAAAACTTTTACCTTAAGAGATCAACTCTAGAAACACCAAGTTTTATGTTAAACACTTTATAGGTGGTTTGAAACCATTTTTCCTCCTTTTAAGAAATTAATCACACCGGATATTAAGATGTTTTGGTAATGAAAGCAATTTATTTGTCCAATTTGTATTTATCGTAGGTGACTCAACAGAAGATATTATTTAAAAATAGTCTTCATTCCACTTGTCAAATGTGGACACCTTTTTAGCTCTGTCAATTCTTTTAGAATGGGTGACCACAGACTTATAGGTGACAAGCTGAGCAGATTCGAACTCACTCACAGCTATGTACTATAAACTGATCCTCTATTGAGAGATTGAAACAAAGATACAGACTGGGCCACAGGTTTTATCGTTCTGTTCTACCCCTTAAGTCCTGCTGGCTCAATCATCATTCAGCTTCTAAGACCAAGGTGTACCCACTCTATTGCATTAAATGACTTCTTTGAGGCTGACCTTTTTACGATACAGTTCACCTTCCTCTGATAGCATGAGAGGTATTCTTAAAATGCTTTAAAGTGTTTGAGTTTCGTAGCATCAAAAGGCACAGAATGCACCCTGGACATCTTGTTCTGAGTCAGAGGAGAAATGTCCAAGTGGAGCAGCATTTCAGAGAACCTATCAGCAGGACTTCAAAGAAAATAAATAAATTAAAGAGATCCTGCTAGAACATTTTACTTTTCACAGCGCAGGCTTAAGATCAAACTATTGATTATATTCTGGCAACATCATAAGGAAGTAGTTTGTGCAATTGTTGGATCTGTTTAAGTGAGTATGTCTTTTTATTTGGACCTGTTTGAGTGAATATGTCTCCCCATTTATATTTTGTGAAATATAGGAGGGTTGGTTTAAAATATAAATGAAGCCATTAGATCCTGATTTTCTCCGGTCCAAAGATGTTTTAAAAAGAGTAGGGGTAAAACCCCTGCATCCAGACCAAATTACCCACTGGTCTCAGTATATCAAGGCCTTTTAAGAATCCCTGTCTAACTGGCTGCATCACTTAGGCTCCTATCCATCAGTATGTTGTGTGTGTGCTCTGGTGCAGAATGGACGATGATGAACATTGGTGATTTAAATTAGCAAGAAAAGTGCAAAAGTCAATTTTTTTAATACAAATGCTTCAAATGAGCGTCAGAGAAGGAGGAATCGTAATATAGATTAGTTTAAGTATGAGAATGTTTTGTGGAAAAGAATGGCCATAGTTAAACAGTATTTAAATTACTTTTAAGGATTTAATAATGATAGTTAAAAAGTGTTCGAATATTTAATGTTTTAGACATGTGGGAAAACCAGAGCTGAAAACCCACACTGGCAATTCCAATTCTCGTGGAGAACTACACGGAGAAGCTACTACACCCACAGAGGCACGACCAGTGTGGCAGGTAAAGAATCAAGCCAGGTAAACCTGGAGCTAGTCCCTTCATCTCTATGTGGCCTGCTTTATTATAGAGATTAACAAACAAAGGGGACCACACCAGTAGATCACCACGAGCTGATCATCAGCTATCGACTGTAAAAGAGGTTTAAAACAGTAAAGTTAACGGCCCCGTGGTGTAGTGGACGGTGTGTCAGTTCGAATCCCACACTCACTGTTAATTCCAGCCTGCTCCCTCTCACTACTCAATTCTCTTCCTGCCATGTTACTTTCCTGTCTGTTCAAAGGCAAAAAGGATGAAAAAGTAAAGAAACTAGATTTTCTTGAGCAGGAAGATCTCAATAAAGTGGTCAGTAGAGAACAATTAGGTGTTTTAATGCAATTGTGTATAGATTTTGCATTGACAAATTACTGAAAAGCTTGTCTAATTGATAGTTTCTTACAATAGAATTTAAGAAATTATTATTATGTAATCTTGTCATGAGTTATTCTCACCAAAATTCAAAGTGAATTTTGGTGAAGGATTATGGTTCTGTTTTTTTTTAAATATCTTCACTGTTAATGATTAAATTAGACAGACATGTAGTTGTGCTTTAGATCATCAGGTAACACTAGCTAAGGCTGTGTTGTGCTAATGGCTAATTGCCATGAAACCACAGCTGTTCAATAACAGTTGCAAATGTGATGTTGGATGTCAAAAATTTGACAGTCCTTGAAAGAGCATATGTTTTGCTGGAGTTGCTTAGACAGAGATTTGATAAACTGTTTTTGAAACAAGCAATGAATCTGTTATTTTATAAACAGCAATACATGAATGAAATTTATATTTACACAGGTTAACAGCATCTGGCAAACAATTATCCCATGTGCCTCGCTGTTTCACAATGTTTCATTATGCAACATGACATGCTGACGTCGTCTACAAAGTTAAACTCACGTCTATAAATAATAAAATGGTATTTGTTTGGATGTTTGTTTTAACAACTGAACATTTCATTTTAAATGTAGATTATTCCCGTACAGCATGTCTTGCAAATACAGAGAGTACAGTGGTGCATTCTAGAGAGCATTGGAAAGGACACCTATGCACATATATCTCATTGCTTGTCCTTGTTTTTTCTACACCCACTGGAGTTTTTGTCATGCAGTGGCCCTGTTCAGTGCCAGAGGGCCACCAGAAGCATTTCATAGACTGAGTCTAATGGACTGTCATTGAAGTCACAAAGTCAATGGGACATTCCCAATGCTGCGTTGGCTTTCAGGGGATAAATGACAGCTTTAAATTTGACAGCCTGCCATATGCATTTGGTAGTTGAACTGATAGAGCACCTATAAGCATTGCAATGATCCATAACCAACTCAATTGGCACCCTCTGTGATCAAATTCAGCTGTATGCTTTATCCGTCTAGCAGGATCCTGCAATTGAAGCAATGGTGTGGGTAGACTAAGAAAAAAATCAAAATGTACATTGAGATTGGTAAACTTGGAGAGAATGGCCAATGCAAACACCTAATTCTGAAAAACGTACCTCCTGCTTTGATGTAGATCCAGTGATTCCAATCTCATTGGGTGGTTAACATGCTTTGCTGCTTTTAGGTCTAGATTCCTTTAGATCTTATTCCTTGTGCTTTGTTCCCTTTGATTAGCCAACCCACCTGTTCCTTATGATACATTGCCTGTCTACCTTAAGTCCATTTCTGCTCTTCGTCTTATGCAGTTGTGTGCTATAGTGTTACTCTAGTGCAGTGTTGTTCATCTCGTCATTTCCTCATCTGCACTTAAACCAGCCGTGACAGCTGTAAAAAGGTGTAAAATGAAAATTTTACAGGGATTACTTTGACAGAATAATACACTCAAAACTGTGCCAAATGTTGTGTATTTACCGCAAAATGTATTTCTGAGCTCTCCACAGCAAATTTTACAGTGTCAAACCGCAAAAAAATGAATCTAAAAATTGCTTTTGTTACACCGACACAATTGTTAGTCATATAAGACTCATAGAGAACCGTTTAAATGCAGAACCTACATTTGTAGCAATATAGAGCACTCAGAGTTTTAAAAGGTAAACCACTGTTGTTCATTAAGAGTATAATAATATCATGAACCAGGGGTTTTATTTAGTTGAATTTCCACTAAAGAAGAATGAAAATGAACTCATATGCAATGTTCGGAAATAATATTCTTTCAATGAAATTCTTTAGCAAAATTGCCTGTCTTTAAATGTCACTGTTAGGTGTGTTATTGAGGATATAGATCCTTTCAAATAAATGTCAAAGACAGATTAAAAGTATCTCATTATAATGTTTCACTTTGAGCCTCCTTTAGAGAGCTTGAAAAAAATACCTGCAAAGTCAAGACATCGACTCTAGCGGGACTTTTAATCAAGCTTTACCAACATCAGAAGATTTTTCTCTGGATTCTCACATGATTTGTGAAATTAAATTATGGCTTTTTTATTGTGAGTATCTTATTCTTTATCTGCATCTTTTACACTTATCACATATTTTGTGTCCATTAGAGATACTTTGGAATACATTGTTTACTATAAATTTGAGGACAGATTAATCAAAATAATCAAATAAATATAAAAATTATTTTAGCTGTGGCCTTCATGAGAGAGTTCAGGGTTTTTTGTATTTTTACTACCCATTAAGTTAAATTTTGATTCAACTTTCATTAACTCGGGGATCATTGCTATGCCCTCATATACACTACGTTGATGTATTCTATATTTTACATCTACAACTTAAATTACCCTGAAATTAACCTTCCCAAAATCTCCATTATTTAACAAATGAACCAAGTCACAACTCCCCCCCCCTAGCCTAGGTATCCACTGAACATTTCCTGTCTTTTTACCTAAACCCTTCTCTGATCCGATCATTTGTTTTTTTTCAGCAGGAACCCTGGAAGAGCCTCTGGAACCCTGGGAGGCCCAAGATGAATTCTCTCTATGGAGTGTCCTCCCTCCTAAACTTCCATAAAAGGACCCCAGCACCTAGTAGAATGAGAGGACTTTGGTTTTGTACTGTAAAAAAATAAACTGTAAATTTTGAGGTAAAATACTGACAGCTGAGGTTGCCAGAAGTTTGCCGTAAAAAAATATTTTAGCACCGCAAATGGTGGAAAGATCTTGGTTGGGCTTGTATGTCATTATTGACGCAGAACCAAAGTAATCCATCACCTTATTGTCCCACTCCCTACATCATCTCCATAGAAGAACGAGGGGAAGAGCGCTGTCAGAGACACCAGTAATCAAACACCAGTAATGAGACCAACCCTAATGACCAGAGCTCCCAACACAGCTCAAACTTGAGAACCCATGCAGCCATTACTAGTCACCACTCACCTCCTACACGAGCATTTTTCTAATCACTCATAAATCACTTTATCTGGTCTAAGGTACAAACAAATGACAGATAGCTTCCTTGTGGACTTAGCTTTCCTGGAAGATTCCTAACTGTAACTATATAATTAAACATTGTTTACTTCCTGATTCCTGTTCATTTTTCCTTACCCTATAAAACTAGCTGGTTTGCTCACCACTGCACTCATTGTCACTTCTCTGGCAAAGGATCATCATTTCTGCAGTTTCCAGTTCCTATGTGGTTCGCTGACATTGTTCAAATGTTTAATGCATAGGTTCTAAATGTATGTTATTATAATCTCACTTGCAATTGTAAAAAACACCAAGATACTTTACACTGATACCCAGTTTTGTCCTCCTTCCAGTGTGACATTAATAACCCAATCGTAAGGATAATTGCACTATTGAGATTTAATATATGATAAAAGAGATATCTTTGGTGTTGGAGGGAGAAAATATGCTGCCTACAGTAGAATTTATCCAGTAGGAATGAATCATCCGAACTACATTTTCAGTGCCTGATGGTTCTTGCTTCAGTGTGTTTCTTTCGCCAATAAATTACGTTTCATAATATGTTAATGCACATGCCTTATGTAAGCTAGCATGCCTCTGAGATCATAAAGATTCCATATGATCTGTCAAGGTCAATAACAAATACAGAAACAGCTTCTCTGAAGATGTTTGAAATGGGGTAAACAACTACTTTTTAAAGTAGATCTCAGGAAATAAATCAAATAAAAAATGTATTTCTTCAGAAAATATTTTCATGTTTGATGAATCCCTACAATCACCATTGAATAGAATCTTTGTTTGAGCAGTTCCTACTATGAACAACAATCTGAGTGGAATCTAGAGCTAAAAAAATTTATTTTGCAGAATCAAGATGGACACCCTGTACATGTATAACTTCCAAATATTTTTTACATTCCTTCTTTTCATAGTTAACCCTTCTACAATATTTTTTTTCCTTTGTTTATTATGTATTGCACTTTATGTGGGTTGCAATGGTGTTTTATAACATATTTACGCTCTTGGAATCTCAACAGCAAGAATCAATTAGCTTTGTGTTAACACTTACACAAAATTAGCCCTGCACAAGCAGAACACCAAAGACAGCCAATCATGAGAGATTTATATACATGGTTCCATGGTTTTTAATGCGGAAAAAGGTGGCATGCTTTCTCTGAGTTGGTGGAGTGATCCTGCCCAAGTGGAGGAGTTTAAGAATCTTGAAATCTTAAGGCCTCTACACACCGAACTAAAGTTTTATGTGACAACGAGCCTCGATTGAAGACCATGGGCACCAATGGGAGCCTACACATCTGAACAAATAAAAAGAGTTTTGAATTGCCATATCAGATGTAATAGAATATAATAGAGCCGCTCTGTTAAGTTCATCCAAAGAAATAGCGCTCCACAAATCCTGTACTTTTCCCTGTGATGAGCCCGAACAGTACGGAGTGCATCTGATGAACCACAAATGCTATCTTCAGGCAGGGAGAGCCATTGCATCAATATTTCTCCAATAGCACCCTGGAGAGATTGGCAGAGCTTCTACAGTAATGCGGTCTATGTACCTATTTGTCATGGTTAAAAAGGACCATAGTTCTTGATTTACCTTTTCTTACCTATGGCCAAGAGCTCTGTGTCATGACAGAAAGAATGAGATCCTAGATACAGGTGGTTCCCCTGCAGGATGGTTGGGAGCTCTTATAGAGCTGTCGTTCGGGAGGTAGAGAAACAAGCATAGCTGGCTCGGGCACCATCCTAGGGAGGCATGTTCCAGGAATGTCCCTTTAATAAATATTAGTATGTGAAATGATTTTCATATGTTCACAGATAAAGCATCTTCCAGACACCAGACTTTTTTGCTGGTAAAAATGATAAAATCATAAACTGAAAATCTTCTCATTCAGATTCACTTCTATTTCCTCATATTTGAAAAAAAAAAAAAAAGATTGGCAAACTACATTACTGTTCTTTTTCATTCAGAATATAATGAACGTTCTGAAAATGCACATCACATTTTCTGATTGTTGCCAAGAAACAAAGTTTCCCAATATTTCCGAGCAGCTTGCCTCTGTCCACCCTAGTCATCAATAGAGCTGTAGTGTGTGTGCATATCGAAATGTTTTAATTAGCGTTGCACTGCTTTTTAAACTCATATTTGCCTTAGAAATATTTTTATATTCCTAGCATTTTTTTTCCTCCAATAGGTGCATTTGTAATGTCAATACACTAAGGATATGAGGAAGAGAGATGGCAATAATCCGGAACCCCAAAGTTACATGCAGCTAATGAAATGTATCTTTCCCAATCTCTCTCCAGGCTCATGGCAACTGCTCGGTGACGAAATCAATACTGGCGCTGTCAAACACTTAGAGGTGCTTGAATGGTAACCCTCACCCCAATCTCTCTCAGCCATTTATGTATGTTGAGGGCAATTTCAGCTATTTTCATCTTACTAACACTCTCCATTGTTAATCCAAACCTGGAACAGAGTTTGTTCTTTTTGTTCTCAAGGCAGTGTTGTATGATGATATTTCAAGGCTATTTCAAACGCAGCTCTTATAAAGCTGAGCAGTTCCTTGTCGACCACTTCAAAGATCTTTACAAAAAGAGACGAGTAGTTTGAACAAAATGCACAAAATTGGTTTTATTCTGCATGATGTGGTGAACCTACTTCTAAAATAAGTGATGGGACTTTCTCTGTTTTTTACTTCTTCCTCTTATTGTTATTAAGATGTGTATAAGAGACTGGAGTGTAAAGCTGAGATAAGGCCGAAATGTTGTAAGGATAGCCATCAAACCTACTTGATATGTCTCGATTGATTTATGGTTCATGATAAGTATCTCTTTTCAAGATGCAGAGACTGAGGTGACAAGCCTGAATGCTAAGTCTTGGGAGAAATATAATGAAAGTAAAACAGCTGTCTGCTCTTTTAAAAGCTCCTCTTGTAACAACCTTCTGATTACATTCTCTCACAGGGGATTACAGAACAAACTTAGTTGTAGAAAAAATGCTAATTTTAACAATTTTTTTTTATACTTCTCTCTCTCTCTCTCTCTCTCTCTCAATATATGCTTTCAAGAGCATTGCCTATATATTTATTATCTATATATGTACCTAATGTACTAATTACCAATGTATGAAAACAACACACCCTGCTGATGGAAGCTGAAGGTGCCTCAATCACTCCATGAGCAATGGCTGCCCCAATGTAAGTCATTGGTACTTTAGGAAGCCTTCAAAAATTGTAGCTTCTCTGCAATTGCTGAAAAAAAAAAATTATGGTTAATCCAACACCACCTTATGGTGTGAATGAACCATAAAGACAAGGTTAGAACCAGCATACAAGCTGGGTCATTGGGAAAAGGGCTAAACCAAAAAAAAAAAAGTAAAAATACACTAAAAGAAATGTTCATTTCGGAAATCTGAAAAAAAAAAAAATTCTATGAGGAGGAGGTAGAGTAAAAGAGAAATTAGCCAATACATGGCTGTTTTTCGTACACGCTTTCAAGTTATTGATAGATTTTTGAGCTTATTCCGTTTCCCTTGATGGTACAGAATAGATAGGGCAACAATAGAGAGTTCAGTGGGTTGTTGACAACCAGCAGACAATGGAAAACTACAGCGCTAAGGTTAGCTCTGTAGCACTGTGAGTATACTTGGCACGTAGGCAAGCTCCATTATAGTGAGTCCCCAGGGAGGACAGTGTCATACGAAGGAACTGGCTGGAACCAGGCAAGAGTCCACTAAACAGGTGAATAACAGAGGTGACAGCTGACACTAACAGGTGTGCTCTACTGCGACACACCAACTGTAGTAATTGTGTGGTGTTCAAGGAGATTTGGTGAGTAGATATAGCACAGGTAAGTTGAAGATGCTGAGATAACTAAAAAGGAGACCAGGATGTTACACAGAGGAAACATGGATGACAGACATGGGCTTCTGGGAATTGTGGTCTTGATGTAGCTTTGATGATGGTGATTGGCAAATGAGGTGAGTGGTGACAGGTGATGAACATGAACAGAGTCACTGGTCCTGATATATCCATATTATGTTCCTAATATTTCTTTTTATGATACACTTCATACCATATGATTATTCCAAAGTATTTGTACATCTATGAAGACACATCATTTCGGTTACAATACAGACCCTGGTATCAAGTAAAATTGTATGAATGTTACGTGATGCTTTTGTGAAATGTGGCTCTAGTTCAGCAATAGGGGTGTGTCTAGAACAGGGGCCACCTACAGGCAGACAATAGTCCAGATTCGGAACCCAGACCTGCAGACCAAACTGAAAGCTTAGATTCAAGATCCAGTGGATCGCTGTATTTTTAATCGCCGTGGCTATTGTGATCTTTACAATAGATATTTAACGGATGCAGAGGCATGTGTAGTTGAAGGCAAGTTAAACAACTCCACATGACTTCACTTAGCAAATCAATTCTTGTAGTGAGAAAAAGTTGAGGTTGCAAAGGAATTAATAAACAAAACGACAATAGCAGTTGAAATAACAGTAAGGGGAGATAAAGCAGAGAGAGAGAGAGAGAGAGAGAGAGAAACCGACGACAGAGGTGAAAGTGAGAGACAGACGAAAGCACTTAAAATTACCCACTGAGTCAAATTGCTTTATGAGACAAAAAGGTTTGAATATGTTTATTTTGCTCAACTCAAATCTTCATGATTATGTTTATTTAGCTTTTTTTTGCAAAGCAGCCCCATTATTATCTAATAAAAATGGATAATATTTTTAAAAAAAGTTCGATGGTACCTAATAATACATTTGTCAATTTGGTTGTAAATTGTAGTGAATTTATTTGATTTGACTTTCAATTATAGACACTGCAGTAAATAGTTTTTATAATATAAAATATTTACATTTGAATAACCCTGGTCGAAAAGATGCAATATAACAACCAGAAAAATCAGGAAATGTACTTGATGATGGACATCTGGGGCTATTTAATGTTTGCTGTACACATAAACATCATGACCAACTGTAAAATGACAACTCAAACAAATAATGGAATGTATTCGATACGTTGAAATATAATTCAATATCCATTTCCTATTGCGTGTGACATATATATAATTACATCTTTCTCGTCTCTTTCTCTTCAGAGGCTTCCATCATGTCCTTAAGGGAAGGCCTGTTTGAAATTGGCCTGTAATCATTCCAATCATATCAGTAAATTAATAAAATACAAGCAGCAATCTGGCTTCCTTTTAGCAAATATACAGAAATAACCCCACAGTGATAGAAAATGAAATAACATGTGGTGGTTGATGTGAGAGACAGTTTTCATTTCGCACCAACTTGAAAGGGCGGTGGCGGGAATTAATTTGTGACTTCTGTCTTCAGGCTTTCTTATCAAATCCAGTCGGAATAAGGCCATTCCTCACACATGCATGGAGAATTGAGAATTGTATGTAATTATTGCTGTGCACTGGAATATTTTAGAGTGCAGAAGATAAATTAAATGATAAGCAGTTTGCATGCATTTCCTTGTTAGTTGAACAAGCTGAAGCTAGCGTGAACTTAGGTTGCATTAGGAAACAAAAGATGTTGACAGGAAGTTCCTTGTAAGTTGCTTTTACCAAAGAGCTGTATTTATAGTAATGAACAGTTCAAATTATCTTTGATCTGACACATTTTTAAACCATTGAGAGACTGTATTTATGAAATAACAGGATGTCATTTTTATAGAATAATGCTTTTATTTTTTTCACAATCCTTTAACGTCACTCTTTGAAATGTCAATCTAAAATTATTTGCCTCAAGCTCAATTTTCTTCATTTTAAGACGTTTGTCTTTGCTGCTGCTCTTCTTTTCTATTTAACTCCACGTTTTGTGTTCCATATATAGTTAAAATATAAATCAGTATTTGACATTCAGGTGCATTTAACTCTGAACTCGAAACTATTTCACTCGCTTCAAATCCTTTTGATGAAGCCATCACTGTCTACTTGTATTTTTACCTCAGAACCAACTCTTTTCAGGTGCATGCTGCGTTCTTATTCTCTTGTCTATTGCAAAGATGGATTAAAAAGCATGTTTCTATCACTGTACAACAGTCTGTCAAAGTCAACTTGATAGAGACTATTATTTGTGGGGTCCTTCATTTGAACTATCTACTCTTTTGAGGATGTGCTGTCCCACCATCGTTGTATGTCAAACGTATTTCTGGAGGAGCAATCAGGGTTGTTTCATGTGTTCTCCATTACTGTGATTTAGTATTTGGGGATGTTTTCAGTAACTTCAGATTGATTTTGAGTCTAATTTGGCCACAAGTAGTTCTATATATCATCAATTCAATTATTATTTTTACACATATTTTAAGAAAATGCTTGCTTTGAACGTAAAAAAAAAAAAAAAACACTTTTTTTTACCAGAAAATTACCAGAAAGCCCTTTTGTGTTGTTTCTGGCTGTTAACATCTAAATTAAACTGCTCTAAACATCTATAAGATCAATGTTTTTTTTTTTTTTTTTTTTTTCAATTCTTTTGTATAAATCTCTTGTGTGATGTTTGATTTGCAATTTTTACACTATAAAATCTACTGCAATCGTTTTGTGAGTAGCTGCCTTTCGAGAAGGATACATTGAACTGTAAATAAAGATGGTAAAAAGTTCAAGTTTGTTTCCACACTAAAAGCCCTTTCTCACAAGAGATGTTGAGGGAAATTTTGCATTTGTTTGCTTTCGTGGACTACATAAATCTACAATATCAAGCTAATGAGATGGAGAAGTTTCCAGAAAAGAACTCCATTGATAAAAATAGTATTGTAAAGGTCCCTGTCAAAATATCTCCGAACTTCATCAAACTGTTTGTTTTTTTTCTGTTCCAGAAGTAGAACACAATGAGGGTCTTCATTCCACAAGAGTAATGTCGTTTTAATTTTTCATTCATATTTGCATTCAGAGCACAATCTGAAACTATGAGAGAAAAGCTGTAAACAGTCAGTATTCTACAAATAAAGTACGTTAAAGCCATGGACTAGTCGTGTCTTCATTTGCATTTAGTCGCTGGTTATGTTTCACAGGGAATTTGTTTGCCAGCATTGGATAAAAAAAGATTTTTTCAGACTTTTTTTCAAACAACAGAGCACTTTTGTAAGGGGGAGAGTATAATAAGCCTAACAATAAATCAGTGTCATTTACTAAAAGCTTTTTAAATATAAGACTTTTCAATTTTTTTTTTTTGTCCAAGAACTAAATAAATAATAAAATAAAACCTGCTCTAGAAGTGTGATCATTTTTGGTTTTAGTAAACAAATTACTGTTTTAGCGGTTTGCTCAGTGTGTAAAATATTCCTAATCATAGCATAGATTAAACTGCTCTGTCTACTCGCAGTATTTTAGTAAAAACACAAATAAACAAACCGAACACAAGGGTGGATTTTCCCAATTTAGTTGCTCAGGGGATCCATTTTTACCAGTTTTCTCTTCGGTGTGCTTCAAAGGAAATTCTTTGAATGGTGTTGCCAATCAAAGCTTTTAGGCTCCTGCTGGGGTGTTTTTTATTACCACAAAGAAAGTCAATCAACATCGAATCTGTTTTGTTAGCAACATTCTCCAAAATATGTTCAGATAGATGTGAGAAATATATACAGGTATAAAACAACCTGAACGAGACAAAATGATATAAGTGTAGCCTTCCAGTTAGAAGGTTGCCGGTTCTAGGCTTGCCAGTGACCTTCCTGGAAAGAGTTCTTTCTGTGATTGTGTGGGTTTCCTCCAGATACTCCAGTTTCCCCCACAATCCCAAAAAATATGTGTCATGTTTTGAATAATTGAATAATCTGAATGTGTGAGTAAATGTTGCCCTTCGATGGACTAGCGACCTTTCCAGGGTGTACCCCCGCCTCTTGCCCAATGTGTCCCCAAAAGGGAATAAGCGGGTTGGAAAATGAATGGAAGTCGCAAAAAAATATATTTATACTTTGTTTCGAAAGTAAGATTTTGTCATGCTGGCCCTTCTAGCTAACTTTTCTGGGAATTTAATTGATAGATTACAAAATGAGAGAGAGTCCCTCAATCTGTTCCCCTCATACATAAAGCCTCAATTTCCAGCTGTAAATTTTTTCATTATGCTAGGATCGAAAAGAAGAGAGGGACTTTTCACTCCTCTCCCTGATGAGTTCGTACATTTGAAGCGAGGCTTTGTCAGGGGAGAATTAGCACACTGCACATGCACTCTCTTAATGTTCCAGGAGGCAGGCATCACATCAGAAGCTTTCGTATGGAGGGTAAATTAGAAACTTTACACCCAGTAATGTGTCTTGAAGAAGGAGAAAGAGAGAAGGTGTCTGTGCCAAGATGAAGATTTTCAGCCAGAGTGTTTCACGTTGTGGTCATAAATAGAAAACATGAGGGTTGAAAGTCACAAATGGCAAACGATGTCAATAAAGATACTTTTAACAAACGTAAAAACTGCAAATACAGCTGTAGTGTTTCTAAGATGAATTAAACGAATTGAAACCAATTATTATTCAAGCTGCACGTTTTTACATTTATCAACATTCTTATGAAAATTAAATCTTTCAGATTTTCATCATAAAATAAATATAAACATAAGACTATCACCTACTACCTTTTATGAAAAGCATGATTTGATTTAACAATAGCTGCTCTGTATGACCTTGTGTGTTCTTCTTGACTCCACTGGCTCCCCATTGCAGCTCATTTTAAGTTTAAACTCTGGTCACAGGATTCACAAGCTCTTCCGACTTCTACAAGCTCTTTTCAGTTCCACCAAAAGCCTGTGGAACTGAAGAGCGTCTAGTGCTTCCATCTCAGAGAGAGTGTTAGATCATTCCCAATCGCTCTTCCTGGCTGGTAGGACACTCTCCCTTTGCAAATGCAAGAAAAAAAAATTTAATTGAAACAATTAAATAAAACATTTTAAAATAAATTACATGCTTAAAAATCCATTTACTCTAGGAACTTAATCAAGTCTGGAAATAGCTAGAATCACATGAGCACTTTCATTTTTGATTCACTGACCCTTGCTTTTGTTTTTTCTCGCTTTGGATAAAAGTGTTCAGGGTCTACTGCCAAACAAAAAAGCTGAAAAAATAAGTAATATTATAATTGAATTCAGCAAAACATGGACAACTTGTAAACTCAAAATAAAATCTATCTTTAAATGCTTTTCATTTCTGCTAACTTTTTGACAGTTATTGGACGTTTTAAAGGGTCACAACACTCTAGAACCCCTCTTTTTGAGATGTTAAAATGTTTGCTTTGGTTTCTGAACAATTTTCTTTATTTTCAACAATAGGTTTAATACTATGCAAAGGACACAGACGAGATGGCCAACCAGCTGGTTTTGTGAGGCCCCAAATTGATTAATGTCTGGTGAATACAATTGAGCTTGAGAAGTGTGACAGCAACAGTAAACAGACTGAAATTACAAGTAGTATTGTGCCTTATTTTGGGACCACAATATCTGCAGATGTTTGATGTTTACCACAGACCGCAATTAACAATCTCTAGAAGGATCAGAGCAAATCATCCATTTCAACACTGCTCTATAAAAACCAAACAGACGAACGCATTGGACCAATGACCCCCCCCCCCCCTTCACTATTTCCTTACATTTCCTACAATGAGGTGTGACAGCACCCTTCTGAGTCTCACGGGTCCTGTGACATCCATAGAATTTCGAAAGGATGATTTTGAACTGGGACAAATTTAAGCAGGATTTACCATTAAAATTTGTGCTGCTTATTTCTAGTGGCTGTTGCTAGTGAGGGTTGCCACATTCAGACTGCTTAGCACTTACAAGCAATGCTGCTTGCATGGAACATGATGAAAATCTTTTCTCACTTGTATTAAATACGTATCACTTGTTTCTGGTTACTGACACGGCCCTGAAAATGAATGGGATTATGTTGCTTTGCGTCTACTTGTCCTGGCGCTTTGAATGCATAGTACAGTGAAAAGTTAAGTTGCAAGTCACATGGATAAAACTTCACTTCCTGTTGGATGCCACTTGTGAAAATTGCCTCTAGTTTGCATAAATCAAAAGTTTTCCTAACTTTGTCGTTTGTCTCTATGCCCCTGACCCACACACTTCCCTGAATGGTTACCTTTATTCTTGTTTCTGGAACTCACTGCTCTCCATTGAAAGAAATGGAATGGCATTGATTTGTTGCTATTTGTCACCGGTGATGTGTATGCACCTTGAGAGGAACATTGTGGTCCATGCCATCTTGGGCTTTCCTTGCAGCCGTACCTCAGTAATTTATTTGCTTTTGAGCAAAAGGATGCATGAAACCTTTTAAGGCTCATATGTATTCATGCTGTTAATACTGATTGAGAGTGACGGGGAGGGGCTGAAAGCTCCCTGAATCTGTGTGTATTGTACACGGTCACAGACTGACTCTTTTGCATTTATCCAAATCACATATTTCTCTGAGTAAAACGGCCTCAGGGGAATCCACTTGGTTTGAACCGAATGGTCATAAGAGTGGATGACTTAAACATGTTGTTTCGACCTTTGTAAAAGTGCTATTCTAAAGCAGACTGATACAAACAAAATAAGCCATGGATTTAAAAAAAGGTTTATGCCAGAGTAACTTTATTGGTGTAACATACTTTAGATTACACATAACACATTTTGTGTAATAGAAATGGCTGCTCTGCAAGATGAATATTAACTGCACAAAATATTAAATACATTTAGTGATTTGACTAATAGCACATTTAATTCAAATCATTAGGGTTATAACTATATACCGTGGCACAATATATCTCAATACAATAGGAAATTGTAAAAAGTGTCTAAAAAGAGAAAAAAAATTAACAACTTTATTGCTGCCCATTAGAGGCTGGATGGTATTACACAATCAAATTCATTAAAAAACAGACCTTGGTGTTCTTAGTGTTATGGCAAAATGGTTACATTTAGTTACATTTTACAATGATGGCTTTACCAATGAATCAGTTTCAGTGCATTGGGTTGGTAAATGTTATTTTTTCTTTTTGTTTTATTGAATTGAATTGTTTTATTTAATTGTTGGTAGAGATTGTGGCGCATATCGTATAGTGATCATTGTGTACTGTTACACCCCTACAAATCATGGATCAACTGGAAACTTTGAAACTGTTCTCTCTTAAATTGTTGATGCAAATGCGTACATTCAAATGTTGTTATACCAAGCTCCCGCCAGTGGACCAATGTGTGCTCAAATATTTCTGAAGAATTTTCTTGATTATCTTGTCACGTTTTTTGACAGTTTTTCATTACATTTTCTGAAATGACAATTGTCCATATGACAAATATACTATATAACAAATCATAAACACCTTATTGATTTTCTGGATAGTAATCAACATTTCGCTACTCTTTTTATTGATCTCTTCAAAGCTTTTGATACTGTTGTTAATACACTACTGGAAGTAAGACTTAACAGTAAGGTTGTACAGTTTTGTTTTTTCACTGTGTACATATTAACAGTCACTGTTCACCTCAGCATCGAGCATTTATTCTCCAAAAAATATATATTCCAAAAAAATTAACTCCAAAGCAAAGTCTTGCTTTAACCTGTTAAAAGTTTTACTTTCATTTCAAGGTAATCACAAATACCTGTAGATTCAGAGTTTGTGTAGAACTATTCACACAGAACTATATACACAGAATCTAAAGCTGGTTTTATTTTTAGAATAAATCTAAATTTACTGAACCTAAATGTACTGGGCTGATGTTAACTACTTAAAGGCTTCTCGTCAAAAGATGCATGTCCTTGATACATCATAGAGCATTGAGATCCATTACAAACTTATGTATTGAGCTCTCACTCATCTCCCCACTCTACAGGCATGTGTTGGATGGACAAGATAAAACTCTTATAAAGCACTGCTATTAAAAAACACTTATTTATAAAAATCTTTGGTTTGTTGCCAAAGAATCTCAGGGCTGTTATCTCAAGGCAGTTTTAACTCACCTAATTACAACCTTTCATTGAAAAACAAACATTTGTGACATTAATGGTTCCAAAGGTCTGAATTGAATTCAGAAATAATTATACTCCTTCAGCCTTGAATCAATTAAGAAGTGAGTTGGAATTAAAACAGCTGACCTATGTGGGGTTTTAGAGAAATAATTAACATTTTGCTGGGTATCATTAGTTTAGAAAAGTGTTAATGCATGCACAACATTTACACTTCCAATGAGAAAGACACACCTTTGCATCACACAAATGTTATTTATTGCAACTAAAACCTGTGGAAATTGTAAATATACCATCTGAGCATATTCTTCAAACTTTGAATATAAAGCAAACCTCCACATCACATTCTGCCAGACATTCTAGATGTCTATATTCTGATTTGACTGAGATCAAAAAAACGGTCTGGCATTGTTGGTCAGGGCACACCGCAATGATAAATTACATGATATGTGAAACTGTAATATGCACATATTTTGTAAATGCTCATAGTAGACTGCATTGAAGGTGCCAGGGATTCTGTGCCCACAAGAGCTGAGAGTGCTGACATAGTCAGCAATGAAGATCACTTCCATTAATTCACCTGCAGACAATCATCTTAAGGAAACAATCAACCAAGCTGACCACACAGCCGATCCATTTCCCATTCTTAAAACGATTATCCATGCACCTCCTCAATTATCAAATCTACGGTTCACACCCCCTGACTTTCCATGATCGCTTCCTGACTTCTTGGATTCTCCTTCATGAATTACTATGTCCTTTCTGGGTTTCGACCATCACTCCATCTGCTCCTGTGGTTCACTCTGGTTTTCTATTCACCTCTACTCTTGTACTACGCTCCAAAAACATTGTGGATTGTTTTGGTTGCTGGCTACATCCCACTCTTGGATTCATAAGAGACATTGTTCAACGCTGAGTGCCGTTCCCTTTAAGGGACGTCTTACTGCTGTACTCCTGTGTTTTGTAAATACACCTGTATATAGTTCCTTATACGTTCTAGCCAACATGACAGAAGCAAGTAATCTTTGTAAAAAAGATATAGCCCATCAATACTTATATCACATAAAAATATGTATAGTTATTTCATGTTTTAAATTTGTCAAACTAAAATTGCACTACAGTTGAAAATCAGCCTAAAAAAGCTATATTCTTTCTATACCACGTGTGTGGACTCAAAAAACAGTTCTACCTACAAGAAATGTCTTCATTCTTTTCAACTTCCTACCGGGCTATTCTAACATGTGTAATTATTCTTGACTCCAACACACTGTGGACTAGGGACTGCTTCTGTACATTATCTAGGGGTTTAGATTTTGAAGGCCCTGTCACATACACTTGCTATTGAACTTAAAGTGGTAAAAAACATTTTAATCATTTTGCTTTTGGCCATTTCTCTTGCAGCTTCTCTGTGCCCCTTGCACTTTTATTCTTTGTCCATCATAGAAAGATTTTCTCAAACTTTGAAGAGAGGAACTCCGATAGCCAAAAGGGAGATGAGAGATAGAGAGATGGGGCCGGAAACTTTATTGGACTATCCCTATGTCCTTTAAGATGATCAAAGTGATTTGTGCCAGTCTTTGCCTGGTCAAAAGACGGATTGACTTGATGGAACATTTCTCCATTCACAAAACTCACAGCTCAACAGGGTTTAGATAAAGAAACTGGCCACTCTAATACACCTGCTGACCTCCAGGGTCAATTCTTTTTGAAAACACGTTGGTTGTGTGGCATAAAAATGGCAAGAAGTGTCTGAATGGAGAGTAACCATGCGGTACATGAACCACTCATCGTGTTGCTAGTGTCTGTATCTGTTACACTTATGTCTTTACTAAACGGAGTTAAACTAAATTTAATTAACATTTTTCTCATTGCTCTCAAGTTTATGGGAAGCCACATTTTCTCTCTCGCTTATAGGCAACCCGTATGCCACTGAGTCTGTGTGCCCCACTGAGGATTGGGGTGATTGAAGTGTGCTTATTGAAGCACTGAAAGCCATGGGAGCTCAATGAGGGCTTACCTCCCTCTCAGGCCCGACATCATCGCGATGCTAGCTGATGGCAATGATGTGGCAAACACTATGAAGGAATGCATAAGTAAGGGGGTAAGTGACAGATCCTTAGATGTGCACAGTTAGATAGGTGTCACACTAAGCCGTGTGTCACTGTGAGCTGTCCTCATTAGCTGACTTCTTGGTCTGCTTTAAATGTGACTGCACTAAAAACCAAATGGCTCCCACTGAAAGACCACAACTTCTTCTTGCTGATTTTTCAGAAAGTTTCTCACCCTAAGGAAACCTGACTTGGATAACAATTCTGCGTAGAGTGTCAGGAGCACTCTGAAAGCTTTGGATAAGTCCATACACAGAGTTGGAAAATATGTCAGAGAACTTTTTGTCAGTTTCGATCCTGTTATTAACAAACATTTCCATGAACAGAACTGATAATGTGATTTTAAAACACTGTTGTTCTCACATTGTTTTCACAAGGTGTGACCAGTTTTCCTCAGAGGAAAGTGTTGTTAATGAATCCTCAGGTACTAATTCCTGCTTTTCATATGCAAATCAACATTTATTGTTGAATGTCTTTAAAATCCCTTTAACAATGAGCTCCACGTGAATTAAGTGAGGCACACAGCAGGTGAATTGTGATTAATCCCCAAACATGATATAATTGATCAAGTTTTGGTGCATTAGAGCTATCAATTCAATTTAGCTATACATCCAAAATGGTTTGCTTTATATTGGGAAAAAAATGAGAAGATAGAAGTTGAGTTTCACGTTTATTTTAATTATACTATTAGTTGTGTGCTGAACATTGTTGTAAATGTTATCTGAATACTGGAAGGTTACTACATTTCTGCCATGCCATCTCCGCTGCTTCAACAGTGGCAATGAGCCAAAAGCAGATAGAAAACCTTGGGATGAGTATACACAGTACACCTCTGGATTTGTGGAGTGGTGGAGTTGTAGATCTTGCTGTCATTGAGGTCTCAGTGGTTGTCTTCAGTGGATTATCAGGTATCACTGGTGAGGCTGAAACAAGTGCAATCTAGGGAAAACATTGATTACAAAGATATATATATATATATATATATATATATATATATATATATATATATATATATATATATATATATATATATATATATATATATATATATATATATATATATATATATATATATATATATATATTTATTTATTTTTCTTTTTAACTACATTTTATTTCACTTGCGTTAATTGGTTATTCAAGTATAGACATATGACAGATGGGTATAAAGTAAACATATCTATAACTCTTTATCTGCCAGACAATTGTCAGTTTATTACATCTGGGGAGAGTTCCTACTGGAGGTTGGAAGTTCTCATGAAAAGTGAAATCGGTGATTTCTTTGTTTGTGTAATTTATTTATGAATGTGTTCCTCTTATAGATTGGTTACCACATCATGTGTCATCATGCTCTGTATCTATATGAGTTATTGAAAGACATGTAAACCCCAACAATGATTACTCTGCAGGTTTATAGAGGAATGGACTCCATGGCTCTGACTGACTGAACAAATGATTAGTAATGAATTAAATGCTGAGCTGTTACATTATACCAAATATTGTAATTCTTTGATTTTTTCTTGGATTTATTTTATTGAGGTACCTTAGTGAGAAAATTCAGCATGACTAGCTCAATCTGTGTATTGTAACATGTTCCAAAATGCAGCTATTTGATTTTCTGCTGGGATTTTAGATTACTATGACGCTTTTGTTGCTATTGCTTGACAATTTCAGTCAACTCGTTGCAGTTTTTTCAAAAGTTACAACCAGATTTTGTGGTAGTTCATTTATTTATTTTTACTTCGCCCAATTCTCTCCTGATAGCATTCATTACTATCCTCATGATCTGTGAATACATGCCCTGAACAAATAATTTTCAATTGCTTGGTATACATCAATTACAGAAGAAAAATGTTCCAGTGACACCATTTACAGGTCACATCACTGATACTCTGAGTATTTGTATTCATCTGCACTTGCTATTATGCTTGTGGAGGCTCTCCAGCGCTTTATCTGTGACTCCCACACAGGCCACCATTTCTAATTTTCTGATAACAAGAAGAGCAAGAACTCCTCCCTCTGAACGACATGACTTGAAAAGCCAAATGTGAAGCAACGCTGAAAGTGTTTGCTTCTTGTTACAGGTGAAGAAAAATGTCCTACTGTATCAGGGGGAATTGAAACAATGAATGGGACTGTCAAACACTCCCACATGAGCATGATCAACACAAGAGCTTTAACAGATAATAGCGTCTGTTTTAACCAAAGCCACGCAGTGTTTTAGCCTAAATATGTACTGTACCTTTAAATTGAGAAGAAGAAGCCAGATTCTTCGCTTATCTAAATACGCAGCAGAATATTCCTGTCAAACAGCGCAATTTGTCTAGATTATCCAGACAACACTTTCAATAAAGGCACTCATCAAAAGATTTTTAACAATGTTTGTGCAGAGCAGAAATATATAGCCATACACTGTGAAAAGAAATGATTAACTGATTGCAATTTAGATTGTGCAGACTTGGTTTATAACTATGAATTGTTGAGATCATTTAAAATGTAGTCGTTCATTCCTAAACAAAGAGGAAACTGTTGATGGCTTTGGTCCTTATTTCAAATGCATGAGGCTCGTAGGGGATTTGACTAATTTAGCATTCAGATTGCAAATTACACATTGTTCACTTCAATTAGAGCTCTAAATCCCTCACAGTAACACACTGGCTTTATAAATTCTGGGCTAATATATCATTAGGTCTTTATTACTCTCTTAGGACCCTGCCTGTTAAGATCACACATTTAGTGGTGGGTAGACAGAGGTTTGCGAGTGGTATGTACAGTAAGTGCATGTGACTGAGGTTAACTGAGAAATGTCTTTTACTGTATTTGGCCTAAATAAAATTTAAAATTAGATGGTTATGAGATACACTATTTTAAAATAAAATTGTCTTTTTTATTTTTAGTTGTTTAGTTTTCTTAATTTATTGGACTTACAATAAAATAAATAAATAAATGTACTACCCCTCTCTCTCCTCCTCCTCCTCCTACACATACTACTACTACTAGTAATGTAAAAATATCCAGGAAAATATGACAAAAAGGTAACACGAACTACAAGATGTCTGGGATTCAGTTCATTCTGAAGACAACAATCAATCACCAGTCTTCAATTTGAAGACACTACAGTCCAAGAAGCCACCATCCAATCACAGCCATCTCCTATTCACGTCCCTTTAAAGACTCCATTCTGCACCTCCCAAGTATTCAGATCCACAGCTCACACTACATGACTCTCCAGAGTAACTTCACATTCCTGGTTCTACTCCTGCTTCCCGTTTCACTGCTGTGTCTCTCAGAGCTCCATTCCTCACCTGACTCCTGTTCTGGTAACCTGCTTCACCTCATCAAACCTGTCCTTAAATGCCACACAATCTACCGTATTCTAATAAGCCTTTTTTTATTCTTTAAAGGAATGCAAGACTTCTGTGCACTGATTACAGCTTCCCCCTCCTTCTCTTTGCTCTGAAAAATGCTTAACGGAGAGTATAAACTCAGCTTAAGGATGGTAAACTCATGATCTACATCAATTTCTTTAAAATCATTAAATATCTTTGTATTTATTTTGTTCATTATTTGGATAAGTAAATTATCTGCAGTATTTCTGCAAATTCTAATGTATAATCTATTTTATTTTACAGGATGAAAGCATTAATATGCTGGTAATACTATTATATTTGAAAAATAACTACACAGTAAAATCCTAAGAGTTAAATTAACTCTACTCAGAGTGTATTTGGTCCCACTCTATATAGAGTTAAACCAACTCTGAATGAGAGTTATTTAAATAAGTCTATTTGAACTAAACAGTCTATTTTTGTCTGTTTTTACTCTTTCTGGAATGGACTTGGTCCCTCTCTGAATAGTTACTATTTAGTTTGCATTTTCCTTACAGATTTGGAAAAACATGAAGAAAATAGATTATTAAATTACTCTTTCTCAGAGTCGGTTTAACTCTATATAAAGTGGGACCAAATATACTCCGAGTAGAGTTAATTTAACTCTTAGGATTTTACTGTGTACATGTCAAGAATCCAATTCACAGCCCTGATCATAAATAACTAAGGGTGTAAAATATAGTTGCACAATATATCGTAATACAATATTCTGTTGAGCTACTTGGAGATGTCTAGGAGCTGAATTGTATTTGCTTCTAGATTGTGATTCTAGTCACTTCTGAAACTTCTTTACCATGTATTTTATGTAATATTAAGACAAGATTATTCAATTAGTTCTCTTCATCCTTTATAAAGCATTAACACTGCCCCCTAGTGGATGGACAGTATCAAATGAACATAAAATCAAGGTAGGTATCGTATCGTGAGCAGAGTGTATCGTTACACCCTTGTAAATAACAGAAAACACCTGCAATCACTTCCCAAAAAACTTCTTATAGTCAGCTTCATTTCAGTCATTGTTTGTGAGTTTAACTAATGAAAAATGCGCATTTCAAAGCTTACAATGGAAAGTTCTTGCAGCTCGTGTTAAATAACCGCTGGACTTATATCTGGCCTTTGATCTCCCTCGGTATGACAATGCGGGCACTGATTATTTATTTGTTTTGGGTTATGTTTGAGAAAATCAGTATGCTGTAAAGTTGACAATTCAATGCAATTCACTCATGGCAGAAGATCAAGCTTCTATTTCCATGTTTGCTTCGGAGACAATTTTAGAGTTGTAGCTTGAATGGTGTATAAAATATTTATGCTGCTAAACAGTACACTCCCTCTGTTACACGAATCTTTCCACCTACACAACCCTGAATAGACCAGTTTATGTGAGTTATGTCAAGAAAAAGAAAGGTCAAATTCCAGGCTTTGTGTAGCAAATCAAATAGCATTGATTGGTTTGTTGGAAGTCTGAAACTGTGCATTGAAATGATCTTTTGTCTGTGATGAGGTCCTGGAGGACCTGGAACTGACCATTAAAGAACAATACAAACTTGATTTGCTTAAAACACTCGAAGGTTCTTAATAGGTGGCCCCTATTGAAACCAAAGGCTATTTTGAGAAGCTTTCATCCCATTAAACGACTGTGGCTCAATAACAGTAAAATATGTTAGAGAGAATATAACAGCTTGCGTCTTCACAGCTATTTCATCAATAATCCTGAAATAAAAGCATGCTGAAAACGATTCAGCAATGCCAATGCAACTCTGTGGACTCTCATGTGTATAGATTGGGCTAGGGATCCTTCTTTCAGCCGTGCACATCGCTTTAGATTCCCACAGATTTAAACACAAGCTCACTCATCAGCAGAGCGGCAAAGTTCCTGCCCTACACATTATACTAAAAGCAAAATCGTGTTTTTGAAGCCATATATCAATAGCCTCTCCACAGAAAATGAATAATTTGCCCTCTTTTCAGCCATTCCACCAGACAGTTGATTATGACACGTGAACTCAAAGCAATAAGCTGAAGAGGTATCTAGAGGTGACCTGAGAGAATTGTATGCATATGAGCTTGTTTTGTCAGAGCGATCTGTTGATGATATGCAAGCTTGAATTTTTAATTTGGCTCTGAGAAAGAACATGACAAATGAGATGTATGCTGGGATGTTCAAGGATAGCTTTGTCCGGATGGGAAAGCCACGAGACTTCTCATTGCATTGAATTAATTTCAGTTTAACATGTTCATTATTTCCATTGGCCGTGCCCTCACAGCTGTTTTTCTTGATTTGACTTTGAGCTTTGCTCAGATCGGAGGTGAAACTGACGTTGATCGACCATGTTAGGACAGCAGTTGGCAAAGACGTTCTTAAAAATGCATATTAATGACTGCCATAAGTCACATTTAGTCTGAAGAGATGGAATGTGCTGCAAGTGACATTCAGATAAACATGTCATTTCATGGTGAAGGTTATATCTTTCATGTATATTATTATTAATAATAATTTTTTTCCAATTGCATCTGAGTGGATATGCTGCTATCAAAGCGTTCTTATGAGTATATGTAATCGATTCAGTTTATTCCAGTCAGTATCACTTTAAAATTTTAACAAAATTTTTAATGAATTAGTGTTGGGTTTAGGGTAAGCATATAAAAAAGATTAGTAGCTTAGAAACATATAGTTCCCTTGCATGGGAATATATAATCTTTAATTCAAATGAGAGTACTAGTTGTTCTCTAATTGAATGATAAAGACCTACTTTGCCTACTCACAATGATATGGCAAAGTATTGAATATTTTTTTTCAATATTTTAGATATATTTTATTTTCAACTGACACAATGTCTTTCTTTTTTTGACCAATCACATATTAAATTGGTTTAAGACCTTAACCCTTAAAGGTCTCTGCATGCACTGCTGCGTGTGACAGTCACACAGGCTGTTTTGAATAAAGTAGGAATGACAAAATATTGGGTTATTTTCGTGTTGCCTAAAACCCTTGGAAGTACAATACCTGTGAGATGGCTCGTATTATTCAAATTTTTTTCTTTTACAATTTGCACATTGGTTTGACCTCCTCTTTGCTTTTTTGAGGGATTAAATACAGTTTAGTAATCGTCTTTCAGGAGGAGTCTATCTGGAGCCACACCTACTTCAATTATTCCACTAACCCTCTTCCATATAAGCTGTTCCTTCCTCTTTTTCCCTTACTCAGTCTGAATCAGCTTCATCGCTCCCACCTACCTCCCCTCACCTCTCATGGGGGTCTACTCGGACGCATCCGAGCAAGACAGCAAGCCTGTGCGTTCGTACTCATCACACACGCTTATGAACTTAAAGCAGGTCCAGATATTCAAACTCCTGAATTAACATTTAAATTTGTCTCAACACTTTTTTGATTTTTGTTCTAAAACATACAAATAGGTAATTCAATGTTTCAGATTTTTTTTCAATGAAAATGACAAAGTTTAATACTATGAATTGTATTTTTTGTACAATTTCAGATTTGTTGTGGAATTATTATTGTGAAGGAATTATTATTCCTTCTAACAGAATGTATTTACATTAATGGTAAAATTGAATGCACTAGTGTATGCATGTAAAATTACTGTGAAATATGACATGTTTGATGGTCTTTTAGCTAAAGGTTCCTTTAAAAACAGCTCCTTGTGCAAACAACTCCAGAAGAAATGATGTGTTAGTGTCCCTGTCACACAACACAAGTGAGAGTTGTCTTTGAGAAAATGTGCCCGGTGACAAAGCTGCCAGATCAGTTAACAGGAAGCACTTAGAGCTTGCAACCAACTGATCTTGTGTAGTACGACGTGGGCAAACTAATCAGAACAAATCTAAAAGGAATGGTTTCCTGTTCCCAGATGCTGCTCAATTTCCCTGTGAAAAATAAAGTCTTTTTCTACTCTTTAATTTGGGAGTGAGCAAACTGTTGACATTAACACCAACTGAGACATGGCGCAACCTCAGCCAGCAACAATTTCCCCAACTGATGAAAATCCCTTTGGCCATCACCCTTAGCTAACTGCCGTAAGAGAAGACTAATTAATGACATGCACAAATATGATGCATGACTCATGAATATGTAGTAGCTCTAAATATAACTAGCATACTGTCTATGCAAGTTAATATCAAAAAAAGAGAAGTCAAGTACTCTCTAAGCTAAATCCTACTGGAGAATGAGGGGATTTTGCACAATTTAAAATCATATGTTTGTCGGCTTAGTCAGAATTGATTTATTTCAGTTCCTCTAATTTAATTTTTAAAAAAGTAAAATGAAAAGCATCTTCTTCCTTCACTATCTTCATTTGAAAAATGCTTTGCTAAAATTCTGAAATGTCTAGATACTTAAAGTTTAAGTTCTTTTTTTTCCATTATGCGTGGTATACTTGCTAAAGATTAATGAGCCAGTATCTTTATTATGCCAACACAAAACACAGTGCCATTCGTTATTATGATAAAAATGGTATAAAAATAATGTATGTCTATTTTTGATTCCATCTCTGTACAAAGAAGGTGAGCAGTCGTTAATTTAAGTTTCTTTCATTTTCACATGCATATAGTTACTAAATGTGTTGCCACACAAGTGCTGTTTTTTGTTTAGTTGCTTTTATTTATAAATGTGTATTCTTTTAGTGTATCTATGCACAGAAGCCACACCAATCTGAATAGATTAACAACTGGATTATTAAAATGTTCCAGTAGGTACCTGCTTCAGTAATGGCAGCTGGAGAATGAAGTTCAATTTCTAACAGTGAGTTTCAAAGGAAACAAAACATTCTTAACATTCGGGGTTAAATCAGGCTTTAATCTGTGTATCTTTATAATGGTCAATACCATTATAAAGATACACAGATTATTTAATCTGTCAATTTAATGTAATGGTTGAGGTAAATGTGATTGTCTGCATTAAAATTTGTAGACGAGGTCTACTGTACATACTGAGTGTTACTAGAAGATTGATTGAGAGCATTCAAAGCAGCCATGATATTTCTGTTTGTACATTATTTAACCAATTGTTTAACACAATGGTTAAAATCAAATTACTATATTTTTTTACTAGCTACCTGTCCATGGCCTATTGTGAGTTGAGGACCTCTGAACTATTCTCTGAAAATAGAACAGTTCTACTCTGTGTATCCTGCGTGATGGCACCCTGTTTGCCTCCACCTGGTTATCCTTCACCCTGATTGTGCCCACCAGCGAGGTCCTAATTATGCAGCACTTTCCAAATGTATTCAAGCCTCAGTAATTTCTTGTCTGTCAATCTTTCACCATCATTAAACTCCACACCTTCACTCTATCATCTCTTGCCTCTTGCTCCTTCACTCAATCATCTTTTGTCTCACATTACCTTATCCTTTGTTCTCTGGCTTTGTTCTTTTGTATTTATGTGTATCAAAAAATATATATATACTCTCCGTTTCTAGAGTCTAGGCTGTCTCTGGACATCTGTCTGTGCTTCCCAGTCTGTTAGTGTTAATGGATGGATGGATGGGTGCATGGATGGATGGATGGATGGATGGATGGGTGGATGGATGGGTGGATGGATGTTTAATGTTACATTTTACATGACTAAAAGGGAACACACACTACAGAATTTAGGGAGTTTTACAGAATCCCATATAAAGAGCACCCCCAACAGCCACACACAATAACCAAGAGCCCATCGCTGGTGAAACATGGGGAAAAACTGTAGTGCATGGTGTGGAAACACTAACAAGTGCTTAAACTCTAAAAGAGACGAGAAACAAAGTGTGGTTGTGACAGCAACATTAAAAAGCCCGAGACTAGGCTACAAAAAATTACATGATGATGCCCAAGCGTCATCATGATGCCCAAGTCTAAATTTTGAGAAAAAGTCTACATTTTGAGATAAAAAAATCAAACTTTTGAGATGAAAAGTTTTGGGTTAACCCCAAGTGTAACCAAAGTATTTGACTTTTGTATCTCAATTTTTTTTTTTTACTTGGTGAAAATGGGCTTCCATAATAATGGCTAATGTTACAATGTTAAGAATAATATTTATACAGCAATGAATGCACCATTAGTGTTTAATGATATTCAAATGTAAAACTAAGTAAAAATGAGATTTGCTTTGGAGTTATCGTCATTTTATGTGGATCAGTCAGTAGTTTTAGTTCAGGCCAATATTTTTGAATCCCAAAAAAAATAAAAAATCAATTGTGTTCATTCCTTAAAATGTAAGACACTTTGGATAAAAGCATCATCCTACAAAGGTATCTGGTAAAATAGGAATACAACATAATTTTACACACATTCAGTTTGCATTTGATGAAAAGTTTCTAGATGACCAATTAATGTAAAGATTGTTAAAAGCTAAACCAATTACATAGGGTTTTCTATTACCTGAAGTCTCATGTTCCAAAGCTCATTAATCAAGATAAACTTCTAATGCAATACCTGCACACATTTTTACCAACCATTCTATCCATTTCAAAAGCAATTTTAGCTCATACCATCGTGCATCATACCATGGCTGTACAGTATTTATCTACCATTTTGCTCTTGAACTACATGAAGACAGATAGATACAAACTAAGAACATCATGATAACGCCATGCTTTCCTGGAGCTTTTTCACCTGACTGTCAGAATAAGAGAGTGCAGAGCCTGGCTGTCGACTCCTGGGAAAATGGCCTTGGTGAGATTATGCTCTTTTAGAGAGTGCTGGTGCTAATGCTGCTGTGTAGCAGAGCTGAACACAATCTCTCTCTCTCTCTCTCTCTCTCTCTCTCTCTCTCTCTCTCTCTCTCTTTCTCTAGTAGAGCTCTCTGTCTCAGGACTGTTTCATCTTCCCTTCCCCCCACGCCCATCACTAGCCTTTTCTCCTGACTTTAATCATCTAATTTTCCAAGGTACAAAAAGTGGTTGTAGGCTAATTTAAATCCCAAGTAAGACTAACACTGTCAGAAATTCAGGTCATAAATCACGGAATTGTAAATTTTAACCGTAAAGGTTGATTTTGGGTCATTTCACTCCATCTTTAACTTTCATCCTACTTTTGCTTTTTCATAGCACTCTCCAGAATAATATGTTTTAATGTGGTAGAAATGTGTCTTTGTACATAACAGATAACATTATACCATTTGTTGCTCATATTTTAATGGATTATAATGTTATCTGAAGAGGATTAGGAATTAAAAAAATGAAACAAAGGAAAAAAAATATTGTAACACTTGTTAAAATTCAGATAAAAAAAAAAAACATTTATACCATTTTGTTACTCATTTTTAAGGTATTATAATCTAAAGAACATTAGGAATGTTTCAGTCAGTTTCACATCATAAGAATATATGGTGTATTATTGGTAAATACATTTATGATTAAATTTATATTGTGAGCTTGTTATTTTCATATATTTAAAACATTAACTATAATAGGGCACTTCAATGCCCCTATTAAAACGACTACACCAATATCAAGTTGTTTTGTTACGAAAGTAAAACAAAATGTTTTATTGATTGAAATGGTTGATGCACGGTTGACTAGCCTGTTGTTGCACCAACTTTCTGCTGCTTTCCGGTTCAGTGCTCTTGTGAATGACGCTTTAGATTTGTGTGGCTTTATACCAGTTCAGATCTCTGAAAGGTTTGTAGTTGGTGAAATAACACACTCAGCTGTTCTCACAGCTTGTTTAGTGGCTATACTTCCTAGATGTTATACTTTTGTATATACTTTTTGTATATGTATTCACACCATGTGCCACAGGTTCATGCAAAATGCAGTTGCACAGACAGTAAAGGTCGCAAAATATGACCATTCATTCAAAACCTGGAGTCTTGAAACATATATACTGTCAGAGCAGGCTTAAAAAACAGTTTGGAAAAAAAAACAGTTTGAAACAGAGTTCAACATCAAGTTCAAACGGCTGTGGTCCTACAGCATAAAGAACTGATGCTCACCTCTGGATGCTGAGAAATAGCAAATATCTTTCTGTTTTGAGAGTGAAACTGAGTAAAATAGCACCACATTTCTGTTAGATCGATCAACTGCAGTTTGATAGAAACCACATTAAATCTATTGGTTCTTGCAAGTGAAAAAGGATCCATTATGGTAAGAATAAGTGCTTTCTATGAGCTGATATTGTAGCTTTTTGGTCGTTTAAAGTGAAAAATAAAGGGTAATGTTTAATTCTGCTTTGATATATTGTGAAGACAAAGTATTTGTGCCTTGCATCTGTGTGCAGTAACACTTGATGAACAGTAGTTGGCAGTGTTTCTCTGTGGACTTCCATTGTTTGGACCATTGTACGTTCTATTTCTATTGTAGATCTGATTAACCGACCAATCACACACCGGCACAATGCTTACCTACAATTTTGGGGAGGTGCATATCGAGCTATATCGTAGGGGTCTGTGTCTAGGCCGTAAGATGTGCCTAACTTTGATGCAGAAGTAGAAGAGAATCTCAGTCTTGTGACAAAGTACAATCTGTCTGCTTCCATTTGATTGCAGTTTAAAATGTGAAACATCAAAGTAGCTGTGTTTTAGTCATCTTGAAGTTTAGTTAGAGACAAATTTTCTCTTGTACCAAATTCATATCTGTGTCAGTGTTCTGCTTGCTCGCAATACTAACCAGCTGAAATTGGAACAAGCTCTTCGTTACCACCAGACTTATGATATGCACATTGCATTTGCATTAATTTCCATGCCCTTGTGAATATTTCATAATATGCCATCATAAAACTCCCACACAAGTCATAAATCACAAGTCACATCCTCATTGTGTGAACTGGAAAACACATCATGATTTGAATACCAAAAACTTGCATCTGTATAAACCTAGAAGTTCAGGTCTATGTGCAGTAGATCATTTTTGTCAAATACAAGAAGTATTTTATTTACATAGCCTTCATTGTTTGAAAGCTTTTAATGTGTCGGCAAGTCACTTGGCTGATGGTTTATTATTCACAGAGCATTTAAGGTAAACATTTACTCCGTCGATGTGTTTGGTGAGATTTGAACCCATGACCTTGATGTTGCTGGCATTGTGGTCTGGTTAAATGGGCACCAATTGTATCAGTCTGATGTACAATTCATTCACATTTCAATCTGTTTCTCTGAATGAAAATGCTGAGCATTGTTTGGACTATGGTAGATAGACTTTAATCTTTAATCCAAAAAGAATGCAAGAGAAATTGGGATAATTATCTTGGGCTGAGACAAAATTAATTTGTAGATATAACAAGTACAACATCTAAACACATTCTGTGTGTATTTATTTGTATACATACAAACTTGGGGTCTTAAAAGTGACTCTTTTATTCATACACACACCAGTATAGCGTAATCTATGGAGTGTTCGTTTTGTAGCGCTAGTTAGAGATACAATTAGATAAAGTAAAAAAGATTTGGGAGATAAAAGATGAAACTCATTTTGGGAAATGTTCAAAAACATTGCCAATTCTTGTGGCATAGGTAACCAGGGGCGAGAATTGTTTATCTGTGCAGTAAAGGTAAATAAAGCTTACAGTAATAGGGGTGTATGCTGAGAAGATGTTTTATTGATCAGAATTCGGTTAGGACATTAAAAATTAAATACTGATGCATCTGATTTTGCAGTGCTTTTGGTGCACACAGGAGGGACAACAAATAAGAGAGGAAATGATAAGAGCTTGCACTGAAGCATTTTAACACAAGATAACAATGTCATTTAAAGAAAAAGTAAATACGCATATTTTTTTTAATCCAAGAAATACCACAGTTCTCAATAGAATTGAAGCCCTTATCACTGTCAGGGTCTATGTGAACCCCATAGAGACACTCACTTCAATAAACTCACCTGCAGTTATTCAACCCAATGAATCCATTACCCAATCAAAGTGAGCTCCTAATAAGGGTGGTGAAGAGGGAACATCAGAAGAAACACAGATTCAGAAGGCAAAGGAGAACCCAAATGTGTCAGGGGGTGTGAACTGAAGGTCTGACAACTGTGATGAGGGCAGGATTGCCGGTGCTCTGTGATTGGGTTTTCGATTTTGAAAGCAAGTTGGAGACTCTGTAGTAAGTTGAGGTGAGTGGTGGTGAAGAGGGAAGGCCATTAAGACGCTGATACAGGAAGTTCTGGAGAACCAAGATGGAGTGAACCTATCAAGGTAAGTCAGGGGGTGTGGACAGTAGGTCACTAGGTCTGATGGAGGTTTGGTTATGGAGGGCCAGCCATAGAATTCAGCTTTTGTTTTGTCGGCTAGTTTTTAGGTTGTGACAGAGAATGCCTCATAAGCATTTTTATCTTGTCATGCAATCACAGTGAAAGCAAGAGAAAATTGGTTTTAAACAGGAAGAGACATTTAGTTAGTATCGTCCAATTCACGGTCCTTTTACAGTATTAATTTTACAAAGTGATTTTTTTTATTATAAAAATGTATCTGTAAAGATTAATTTAAGAGCTATCAGGGATTCTGTGTGACTCAGTAGAAACACAGCCAGCCACCAATCTCCAGTCTCTGAACTCACCTGCAGCTAATCACCTTAACAAATCTGACAGCAATCCTGCACCAGCCCTTAAAAGACTCATACTAGATCCACCACGGTTGTAAGACCTAATGTCCACACCCCCTGACTCACCTTGATAGGTTCACTCCATCTTGGTTCTCCAGTACCTCCTGTATCAGTGTCTCTACTGGCCTTTCCTCTTCACCACCACTCACCTCAACTTACTACAGAGTCTCCATAACTTGCCTTCATGTTTGTGTGTTCTCCTTAGAGGACATTGTGGGTTCCATCATTTTTAATGCTGGTTCTCTTGGTGACTTCCTGGTTCAAGACTGTTTCCTGCTGAGTGCTGCATTCGTAAAAGTAATGTTTTACTTCTGTGTGTGAATAAAAAACACTGAGAAAATTATCCGGTGCCCTGCTCTGTCCTTACCAATGTGACAAGAACAGCTGTAGTTATTAAAATATTCATTGACAATTATGCATATTATATTTTCTGTATAAATGACCATTTCCTTTTTAAAGAAATTATTCAATTTTTTTTTTTATTAAAAAGTTCTGCCAATGATTTGCAAAAGCTTAACATTCCGGAACGCTTGATTTACAGTAGTTTTGAAAGCAGAACAGAAAGTACTTTTGCTTTCGACCAGGAAGCACAGCATACCCAGTACCCAGCTGAAGGCTTACATTTCAGTTCGATTGAATGCCTGTGAAGGCTGTATTTCTCAAACATTAACTTTTTCCCCACCTAACAACACTTCAACTGTGTGGTGTCTTCCACGGACAGAGAAATGCACAGTTCCTTCTACCCTCTGTGTGTCTGCGTGTGTTCCACTAATGAGCCTTAGCACCTCAGCATTGCCATGGTTACCCGCATGCATTCCACCCCCTTTGCACACACCTTCTAGTTCTAAGTAAGAGCTTGAATCCCCAGCAGGACGAATCTACAGCAGCCTGCCTCAGGATTCTCTCACAGTCTAACGGTTTAGTAATACTTACAGCAGGCAACAAAGTGCACTGTTACACAGCTAATACTGTGTGCGTATCTAGGCTGTCAGCAAAAAATAGAATTTGCATATAAATGCATGTACCTCTGTAGTAGGGAATCAAAAATGAGGAGCTCAGTGAGCAACTCATTAAAAAAAATCTTAACCCAAAACAAGGTTTTGTTTTGCATGTCCATAGACTGCATAAATTGGGCGTACATGCCATTACTGGATTTTAGGGAGTCAATTGGAAGCTAAACATGGGCTTGGTAATCGTTCCCTATCTTTCTTTTCTAGTAAAATAGGCTTTTTCTCCATCTCTCCTAGAGTTAGTGCATTGATTTTTATGATTTTAGAATCTGATTCAAAATGAGCAGAGAGTTTTATTATTTCTCTAAAAACATAGTCTAAAACTGTTAGATCATGCACTAAAACCTTTAGATTCTATTTTTTTTATTCATTCATTTATTTCAAGTTTATTTCCTGGAAATACCTGCTCTGCGTGATATTCCAGGAGCTTTATTGCAGTAGCATGGACAAAATTAAACAATGATTTCTCCCCCTAGCTCAGAGGTGTTGCAGCTGGCAAATAGTTAGTCACTAGTGGCTGGATTTACCTCAGCGTGATTATACGTGGTTATCTGCCTTGTAAAGGGCTGTGAAGAGCACCATACTTTTACCACCAGCTCCATTTTGCTCTCCCCTTCCCTCCTGCACCAATAGTTAATAAAGAAAGTCTTCCACATTTCATCTCCATTGTTTTATAAGTTATAACTCCGAAGGTGCATAGAACCCTTTTGAAATTTCATTGAACAGTTCATTCTTGACAGTCAGCAGAATTTTGATATTTCACAACAAAGCAGGAAGTTGTATCTTGTCCATAAAATGTCCAAACGGAATGAAATTTTCCAAGTGTGTAAAGGGTCCATGTTTGAACACAGATATAACACAGCCTGTAGTGTCAGTTGTAGCACAGATATATGGCCATGTGGAAAATGCCATTTTCTGCTATTTAAAAAACTGTGTTTGAAATAAACTGTTGAAATTTGGATGACTTACTTATGGGACCAAGACCTTCAAAAAGTCTATAGGAGTCAATTCCCAATAACCTTTTGTATGTCTTATACTTTAACAAACTCCTCCTAGAGATTATATCTGTTCACCTCAAAACTCCAGCAAATGCTTCTGTTCTGACCAGATTCAACAATCTGCACTGTGAAATGCTAAAGTGTTATTGTCAGACAAAGAGACTGAAAGGCTGAATAGGTTACAAACTCCTAAAAAAAATCTAAGCAAAAAAACTTAGGAAATTTTTTTGGAATTATTTTGGAAAAAAAATTTAGGAAAATTTGCTTATAGAAAAAAAGGTGTCGTGTTTCTTTAAAATGAACAGAATAATCAAATAATCATTAAGTCATTCGGTGTATTACAGATTCAGTCTCTTCTGAATTGAAGGTGGTGCCAAGCATCGTAGACCTCTATGAATCATAAAAAAAGCCAATGGCACTTTGAGAGTAAATAATACACCAAGTTGCAACATAAAGATAATGTCAATGACCCTTGGTGATAAACTGAGGGCTCATGATGTGAAACTGAAATTATATTGCCAGCCAAGTTTGTTTATCATGTCCATGACACCATATTGTCCAAGATCAGACCTTGATTTGACAATGTTTAAAGGCTGCCCAATTAACAGTCAAACCACACCATTAAAGCTACGAAAGAATGTGATTTTGTATTTGATGCTTCAGTTGAGGATACATTATCATGAGACATAGGAAAAGGAAAAACACAAATAGTGCATTGTACACATGATACAGTTTTAAAGGGTTTAATGAAAACCATTGGGTTGTCATTTTTGAGACCCCGGGAATCTTGCTACACTAATGGACAGTGAAAATGATGCACAGTTGAAAATCTTGAGGCTGTGCTTCATCAGGCATCTACCAGAGAGCATCTGCAGGATTCTATCGGAGAATGGAAGAGGACAAGGATTCACTACATGAGCATCAATTCTGCAATCTTTACAATCAATGGTCATTTATTTAGATAGCTTTTCCTCACACTTGCTTGTTTGATTAAAATGAGATGTGGTGTGATTACTCTGGTCAGTGTGGCTTATTTCAGTAAGTGTGAATGCTGCCTTCCAAAAGCTGTGTGCCCAGTTTATAAATGAGCTCTTGTTCTTTTGAAATATGTACTCGATGTTGGACGAAGATATTTGCATGAAAAAAATACAAATATCACAAGATGTGCCTGGGAAAATGAAAGAATGCACAATATACTTCAGTGTAGCCATCGGAAGCGGCAGCTGAGTTCTGCTTATGTCTGGAATACTTAAATTCATTGCAACTCTTTGAATAGTTTTCACAATTTTCAGCAAATTTCCACATGAGAGCTGGGAGTTTAAGAGTTTAACACATTTTTAAAGCTGCAGGGAATATATTTTTGAATGTTTAATGTTTAGGTTGCAATGCTATCTATTGTTTTGCAGTCCCTTGAAGTCACTATGTGAACTTGAAATAGTTCCTGCCAAATACATGAACATAAATGGAAATCAATTACACTTCGAACAGTGAAGCATGGGGCAATCTCTGAGGCCTTACCACAATTTCCTTTACCCCCCTCTCACCCTCCAATTTATTCTTTCAAGAAGCATATTGATGTAACTGAAGGTCTTATTAAATCAGACAAGTTCATTTGTTTAAGTCGTTTAAGCCTTACGGGTCCCTAATGGCTAATGATTTATAGCAGGAAAGAATTCGGCATTCGGGCACTTTCAGACCTGTTCGCCCTGTCGCTCTATGGAGGTGTCACATTACTTAGGAAATTAATGCAGGAGGAAGTCACTGTTTTGGGCTGGATAATTAATCACTAACGAGATGAATGAGATGGAAGAGATGCTCCAGTTTTGGTATTCCAAACGCCTCTGGAAGGGAGGCTACTGCAGAGCGCTAGTTCCACGTAGGGGTTTGTCATAAACAAACTGGGTTGTTAATGGGCAAGGTTCTTCTCATGCCCCATGCATATAATACATCATTGCTCTCATGCCCTGGGGCCAAAACACATTTTGTTGTATGGAATGTTCCTGAAAGAATGGCACTGATAGCTCATTGTTCTGGCTCCGTTCTGGAGGTCAAGGTGATGTCAGATATTAACCTTGATCATGCCGTTTTCTTCCTTCCATTATGCTTTGCAGCTCAGATCCATTCCCTGACTCACACGAGCAATAGGATTCTCTGCTGGGACTGTTCTAGCTCCTAATATTACCAGCATCCCATGCTTTCCTTCGAGACTGAGAGGAGAGCTTGTAGTGTTAATTGCTGCTACATGTTATTTTATCAGCACTACCCATTTGTCAAATCCCAAATGTATTTTAATCTAATTCAAAGTTAGATAAATATACCTCTGTGTGTTTTTTTAGAAACATCTTGGTAGATGTTCACAACCAGAACTTGTTTATTTTGCTGTCTCCTAAACTCCTTGTTGTAGTTAATCCAACATAGACATTAGAGCAGATGTAATATTTTCTCAATCACTTACCAAGTAAATAGAAGAATGAGAAAAGCAATACAGTTGGAATAATCTGTGTCCTGCATAGACTTGAATGAACTCATATGCAAGAGCGCAGATCAAACAGAGTTTAAAAGTGACATTTAAAAGTATTTTTATTAGCAAAATGGTATGGTTGCCAAGCTAGAATTATTAGTTTGTATGGAGGAGTTCAATATGCGAATATAAACCAACCCCCATATCTATGATTTCCTCAGCAGAAAACAAACACCATTTCTCTATGAATAAGTGGGACATTTTTACCCCCTTCTAGGTTCGCACTGTGGTTGGTATTTGCTTACACAGACTGATAACCTCCACATGTCTGGTCTGTTTGAAGATTACATGAGATTCTCAGTTTTACAAAACTCTATATTAAGTTAATGGAAAATTTCCCAGAATTCTCAGTAATTTCTCAGAATTTTTTTAAGTGGTACCAATCTGAGAATATATAGCAAACTTATTGGTAAAGTTTGGTGGTTGTAGCTTGAGCCAAACTAGGAATAACAATTCATTGGCGTTTACAAGCCAACATAATAACCCAAAAACACATGATGCATAACAAAGGGAAACCGGAAAATCTGACTAACTGAAAAATAAATGGGTAACTAAGTAATAGCTCACTGGTTAACACAAAACTCTTGGACAGGTTGCAATGTGGCAGTGATATGTAAACATCGATAATGATCCTGTGCTGAGCATATGCCTGCACAGGAAATATATACAGACATAAACAAGGAACACCAGAGGAAAAATAGTTACTAAATAAGAAACCAGGGCAACAGAAACAGAGCATGATAGGGTGAGAAATAAATGCTAAAGGTCAAGGTCATGTACAAATGTAAAAGTGAAACAAAGGTGGATACAATGAAAACAGGGATAAAAGAGGATAGAAACAGTGAGGAAAGACACAGACTGCAACAATATGCCACAAAATTTAAGAAAAAACAATTACAAAATTTAAATGTATTGTTTTTATTATGTCCAAAACAAAACAATCCCAGGCTAACAATCTACAGCAGCACATTTTGTTGCAGCAAAAAGTTGTGCCGACTAGTTTTCATTTTCAAACTCTAAAGATAAAGCGGCTGAAAATACAAAACCAATTATCTGGAAAAAAAACAAGCAAATCGGCACAAATTTTGTCCATGTTAATGGCAATTAAAAGTCTATTGTAGCTGCTTGCATTGGAAAAAAATATTGTTCTCTTTGAAAACGTATTTAAATGTTACTTAATTTGTGTTTTTATATAATATAATGTTTTGAGGAAAAAAAGAGAAAAAATGTTGCAAATTAATGCTAAAATTGTTCTCTGGTTGCAAATACCAACATGTAGCACTCTCATAACACAATATTGATTTGATCGAAAAGAAACGTTTCCTTTTTTTCAAGGAATAGCTCCCTTCTCATTTATTCAGTCAGCAGGAAATTAATAATTGATAATAATAATAATAATAATAATAATAATAATAATAATAATAATAATAATAATAATAATAATGAGTTGTAATATTTAGCAACACTATGAGTCCAAACTAGTCAATCCTATTTTGGATAAGATATGTTTGTTTGTTGATGTAAACTAAAAATATTAAAAGTTTGAATTTGAATGATATCGGTCATACTTTGCTATGATTAGAATCCCATCAAGAGCCCCTGCACCGTAATGAGTTTGACATTCCTGTTGTAGAATAAATGTAATTACATGTAAAACCTGTGTAATTAACCCAAGTCATTACTACTAAACCCACAATGCATTCAACATTAGGTTCACCGGTTCAATTGCATAGCACAACAACATCTCTAAAACACCCAAACACATGGCATGCAGTGGCTCAGTGCATGCAGCCATTATATGTCTTGATGACTATTTGCTAAAGTTCAAAACAAGCATCAGACGGGGGTAATTGGGTATTAAATGACTGAGCATGTATTGGTTTTTGGTGCCAGACAGGCTGGTCTTAGTATTTCAAACTCTACTGGGAAAATGGTCAAATAAAGTGTTCAGCGAAGGGCAGTTGTGTGGTTTAAGGAGATAAGAAGCTCTGTATTAAATAATCGCTTGTTACAAGCAGAGAATGCAGACTGATATCATATAATGCATCAATAGCTAAAGGGGGTCGAACACAGTACAATCCAGGTGTACCTAATGAAGTGGCCAGTGGGTATTATTCAGATCTTGCCTGTTTCTGAGAGGCTGATCCTTCTTCTTCTCGTCATGAATCTCTGGTGCTTTAATATGAAAGGTGATCTATTAGAAATGAATGATTCTTATAATGTGCTCATGCAATGAATAATGAAGGGGCAATCACTCATTGTGAAGCAGTGATGAAGAATGTGGAGGTGTTAAGAGAGCGGAAGATGACGAAACAAGCGTTTCTGGTGGCATGCTGTGAGGAGCTTATTCTGGAGTAAATATCATGGGATTTAGAAATGGCCTCATTATGTTACATTATCTGATGCATCACTATTGCTACCTATTTTCTCTCAGTCATGCTTTCAATTTGGCTCTGATGAGTGTTGAATGAGTTGTAAATAGTTCAGGTATCAGGAAAAAAAACGGCATATTTTGGATTAAAATGTTGTTTTCATAATGCAGCATATCAGTTTATCGACCCAGTGTCTCCAGTTTCACATTTCTATACAGGATATCTGATCAGCCCACTCTGCTTCTTCATCAGAATTCTGAATTTAACATTCAAATAAGGATTTGCACAGGTTTTTTGCCAGTGTCTGACTCTTTTGGAACTTGGCCAGAGATCTGAGAGTAGAAGGATATGAAAGTTTGATCATATTGACAGGTTATAAAAACTGCATGATTCGATTGCAGCAGGAACCTGGAGTTTCTTGCTCTCTTTTTTCGGTGTCAAAAGGAAATGCAGCTTTGAATAATCTATTAATACACTCTGACTTGGAGTCGTGCATACACATTCGTACTTACACTGCAATCATATTCGCAGGGGTAACTTATTAAAGGGGTTTGTTAGCCACCTACTGTGCATTGACCCATGTAACTGTTGGAGCAAGTGCATCTGGGTAAGCCTTACACACAGCACATTCACCCACACACACTGTAAAATGTAACTGATGAATTTACGAATAAAAGTAAGTGATTCTAACTTATTTTACTTATAAAGTACTAACAGTTTTATAGAACTGGGAGTTATTAAAATAAATAGTTTAAACTCTAGTCATAATAATGAGTATTTTGAACCAGTAGGTGGAATCGACTTGTAGCACAGCTTTTTAGTTGATTAATAGAGTCATGCATTCATTGGGTGAGGGGTGGTGATGTCACATTGACACGGAACCTTTAAAACGTTAAAAGTGTTAGTGAAAAAAAAATTGAAAAAATTCAAAACAGCTCCTGGATCTTTCAAGCAACAGCCACCAATCTTTTCATACTGGTACCACTGGTACCTGGGGCATTTTCCATTGACAACATCTGGTCGAATTTGAAAACTCTGACTCAAACTAAGAACCTCATAGAAACTTCAAACCAACAAGGAGAATACCAGTCTTTGTAAGGGCACACCACTATGCAAAAGTATTTGCTCTAGAAAGGGTTAATTGTTTACCTTTGATTTATAATGGCCATAGAAAATAAATAAGGAAAGGATAAAAGTTATAGAGAATGATTTATATTAATTGTAATAGCAACTTATTTCTTTATGACATCACTGACAGTTCCCTTGCAACCAAACCGTTTACCTTAGCAACAAATATTTCTGAAATGTTTATTAGCGTTGGTAAATTATAGCGACTTAGGGGTTGGTTTCTAACCATTCTGAGAAGTACATTTTGAGTTTTTGTTTTTGCAAAAATCTCAAACATTAAGAAAAAGCATTTTTTTATGTTTTCTAGCAAACATCAAAAGTGTTGAGACGAAATAAAAACTTCACAAATCCTCCAAAAAAGCAGAGACCAGGTCAAAACAATGTGAAAATTGTATTAAAAGAAAGAAAAAAAAACAGGCAAACCTCTCCCAAACCTTATAAACTGCTCCAAGCACTTTTTCTGCCATTGTGCTATTTTGTGCCAGAAAAATACAAACTGTTTCACAAGTATTGTACTTCCAAGGGTTATCCTTTATTTTCATCACTAGCTGGAAGTGATGGCACTGATTTGTGGTCTATAAAATGAAACTGAACGACAATCATGCATTTTCTCACATTTGAATTACCTTGCAAATGATGTGTCAAAACTCTTGTAATATTTGTTTAAAGCCAAAAATATCTTCTTAATGACATTTTCTTTTTAGCGATTTTGTTGAAACTGTAATCGAAGTGTCATTGGTTATTATAACACACAGTAATTTATCATATAAAAATAACATAAAGCAGGGGGGAGTCAGAACATCTTTCTATGTTTGATACACTAGAGTACCTTTTTATATGACAAACTATAATTAACTTGGATTCAGTAGTTGCTGTTTGACTTATTATCTCATTATTTTAACTTGGAATTTCTAAGGCAATCAGTTTCCTATGTTTTCTCAAACTCAAATAATAGTTTTCAGTCAGTAGTGCATAACTTTACTTGGTTAACAAGTTGACTTTACACATTGTGTTAAGCTATGCCAACTTAACATTAATACGCTACTTTACTTTTTTATTTTTATTTTAAGGAATTCCTCAAATTTTCTTCTTAAAGTCAACATATTAACAATAAATTTCTCTGCTATTAGCAACCTCTTTAGGATGTAGTCCGCTATAGGATGCATTTGAGTACCACAGTGTGACCTTAACTAGGGATGAACAGGAGAAGAAAATGGATAAGTGGGAGTAATTAATTTCACATCACAGAATAAAGTTGTTAAAGAATATATTTTATCTGGTTTTATTTATTTGTATTCACATTTGCTCAATGCTACGAAACTCAATGTGTAAAAGTCGGTCATTTTAAATGTTTATGGGTGAAATCAGTCTTGATAGCTATAAAGTACATTTTCTTTCGAAACAGCATTTGCAATCTCCTTAGTTGGTGAACTGCGTGGCTTTTTCCACATGCAAACATCACAAGTCTCTCTCACACCCCGTCAGCTTGCTCTGTGACTGAATTTGAACTACAGTTTGGTGTTTAGAAATGCCATCTGTCCTAATTTGTGGAAGGTCGGAGAGGGAGAAACTACAGCATGAAAGCCGGAGCAACGGCGCCACCCTTGGGTCTAAAGAGGGATTTTGCTGGTGGAAGAATTTCAGGGATTTCTAACAAAACTAAAATGAATGTCTGTTGCGATATTGGTACTTAAATGCTGCTTATTTCAGTAATCCTTGAACTTTTCAAATATTTTCATAATCCACTTAGCTAAATAATTACTTACACATTTGTACATATTTGTCTAATTTGTGCTAGCCCTCATGTTTAAAACGACTAGTGAGTTATTTATGCATTCGCTTAAAAATACCCTTTAAATTATGTATTTGCAGCTTAAAGTTTTACATTATTCACTGTAAAAATGTTAAGGACGTTTATTAATTTTTTATTTGCAGTGAATATTATATACATTCATGAATGTTGAATAGTGTGTTTGTGTCTGTGTAAAATTAAAAATTCATGATTAGATTTAAAGTCTATTGCTAGCTCATAGATACTGTAGATCACGGACAGCTCTTTAATCTAATAACTGAATACTGTGTTTATATAGTAATCAACATTCTCTCCATCACCAGTTGACTTGGAGGTGATCTCTTATTGGGCTAGGGTCATAAACAGATATTCTGACCTGAGATCAGAAGCTAATGACACTTTCTGGGTCTCTGTCTGGGTCTCTACCAGGACTCTCCTGCTGATTGCTGATCAGGTGAGCGGATACCAGACCAGACAAGTGCCCAATCTTCTCTGACCTCAAACGCTGGCCCCACTTTCTGGCCACAAGTGAAAACTTGATTTACCTGCATTTGATGAACTCCCTTCTCAAATAAACACAACCTCAAGCACTGAACACAAACAAGCACAATCCCAGACGGAGTTAGAACTGGAGCGCACACATTGATTTGAGTGTCTGTGTGATTAACATTCTGCCACACTTGGCAGATTTTTCACAACTAGAGGGAGGGATAGTGCTGGTGTTTGTGAGGCCTTAGGCGATATTATGAAATTGCCCTCACTTTTATGGTAATTAACTAATATATAATTTAAAAGCAATCAATAGAGCCAAAGGAAAAATAAAACAATAATAAAATGGTTGTAAAGCATAGCTGGACTAGGCATAAAAATAACTCTAGTTAATAACTCTAGTTAAAAATGTATTTAATTTATTTTATCTAATATTTTAAAGATAAACACTTGCTTTACTCAATAACCCCTGTCAAGGAATCTGTGTGCATGAAGGTCAATTTTAACATTAATTTAAATGTTAGAATTGATGGGTGGATTTAAAGACAAGTGTACACAGCCTTTTTATTATATGAAATAAAACAAATGTCCCAATCTATGTCTTTCTCACTTTTTTTGAATCCTTTACTAATTTTATTAATATTAATTGTAGTCAATCAGCAGCAAGGAGCTGTGTTGTAGAGCTACAGAGTGAGACTTTTTCAGGGCGCTCAACACAAGAGTCCTGAGCTCGGTGGTCATTTCTCGCCCTCTCCCTTCTCTCACACTCCTTTTCTCTTACTGTTGTATTTTCATAGGCCCAATATTTTTTTTTCCTCTCATCCCCCTTTTTTAATAAAAAAAGGACTGATACCCTTCAATATTGGCATTTGAGCTGTGTTTTGTGTAATTGTTATGCTGAAATGGTAAATTTTTAATGCTGTATATGAAGGAAAAGAGGATCTTGTCTAAGGATTTTGCAATGTAAATGCACGAGAGGTTCAGCAGCATTTCAAAAATTCATGGCATAGTTTGTTAACATTTTTTGTGTGTGTGTGTGTGTGTGTGTGTCTGGTTCCAAAAAAAAAAAACTGTTGCTTCATCAAGTTTTTTTTTTTTAATAAATAGAGAGGATTTCCAATAAAAAAGTATTTCCATGCCATTAATGAATGAAAATGGCTATAGGCCATTGTATTTCTACTCAAGGATACCCATGGTTGCCTGTACTGTGTGTTTTGTGACATTGTTATACTGAAATACTCTGGAGAAAAGGATGTTCTTCTCTAAGGTTTGAAGGTACTTGTTTATAACGGCTTAATATTGGGATGTATATGCTCAAGAGGTACAGCAGAATTTCAGCAATTCATAGCACGTTACCATGTTTCCATGTTGAAACCACTAGTAAGATCCTTCCCTGTTGCTTTGAGCTGGATCCTAACCATTTTCACTATAAATAAAACTCTATGATGCTAGACTGAACAGAGCCCCAGATTGAAGGTGATTGAAGGAAATGTGTGATGCTTTTTTTAATTTATTTATTTCTAAATAAGCTCACCAAGTAGTGTGATTTGTCAAAATAAAGATCTATGTTTTATGTGCACAGTATACAATAGGGATCCCACATTTTCTAAAAAAAAAAAAGAATGAAATAATGTAATTTCAAGTTTAGGGCATTTCAGTTAAATTTTAATAAGGTTTGCAATCAAATATTTTTCAGTGGTGTGTTTCCACAAGTGTTGTGTTGATCCTTTAAGGCCATGACTTGCCAAAGCTCCACTTACAGCAAGGAACGTATCTCATCATCTGAGCAACATATAAGACATTTTCCACACATTCAGCAATGCTTCTGATAAAGATAGGCTCTCATACACAAGTTATACATCTCACAAATTCCTTATCTCACCCATCCTGAATTTCACAGCTCTCTTGCTGTCAAGTGGCACCAGCTGACATTGTGGAAAATAATCGTGTTTCTCTGTCCAAATGTGACACCCAGGCATCTCCAGACGGGGCATCAGCGTCACAGCGAGTCAGCAGCTTTGTGAAATCTTCACTGCAGATGATGCTTCATGAAGAATAGATGAGGACAGTGGAGCTATGTTTTACGGCCGGCTTGCTGTGTGGAAGGCTGCCAGGAAGAACTGCTGTTTGCACACATGACAAAGTTCTATATGCAGCACAGCCTGCCATCATGAGGTGTGAGGCCAGTATGAACACAGTAGTTCTAAAAAATGATCAAATAATACCTCACACCTCATGGTGTATAGAAGATCTAAGCCACAAATTGTCGGTTCGTGATGAAAATTGCATCAGTTATCAATTTGGAGTTAGTTGCTCAATACATTCTGGGAGACCTCTCTGTGGCATCCAATTTTTGGACGTTACAGAACGGTCGGATAAAGTTTGAATAAGTTCTGCTTCATCTCTTAATACATGCCATTTTGAGGTGTTTATACATCACAATAATACATTGAAGCACTGTATGCATAGCTCTATGAGACTCTTGATTACGTTAAGCGCTATTCTCTTTCAATCCATCATAGCTTTCATAGCTTTTAGCAAAGGTGTACTTTTTGACATTTTGATGGAGTATAACAATACACTCTGCTCACGATACAATATATACCTCGATATTATGTTAATTATACAATATGCTTCACAATATCACAAGATAAATAAGTTTCAGAAGTGACTAGAATCAAAATCACAAGCAAACACACTTCTGCTCCTATACGATGTCTCCCAGTAGCTCCACGATACGTATTGTGCCATTTTTGTATTGCGATATATTGTGCCACTATATATTGTTACCCCCAACTGTGTACTACTTAAAATAAGTTTGAGGTCACACCCAAATGATTTCTTAAGCTGCACTGGATTTTAAGTGGGAAAGGGCAACAACTTTCAATTTTTCTCCCTAGCAACAAACTGTTACCCTAGTAACCCTAGTAAACTTAGCTTTGGTAAATGATAGAAATATGGGGGTTGGTTTATTTTACTCATTGTGACTTGTCCCTAGCAACCAGAGTAGTTACCCCAACAACTGAAAAATAAAGGTAAATCTTTGATTATTGGGGTAAAGTGTATATCAGTCGTAGTCTCAAAGAGCACATTTTTAAAAATTGTTTGTGTACAAAACTTAGCCATCTCGTTGTCCACGGTGTACCCCCACCTCGCGCCCGATGTGAGCTGGAGTTACCAGCAGACCCCTGTTACCCAAAAAGGAAATAAGCGGGCAGGCAGATGAATGAATGAATAAAACCCATGTACAAATCATCATAGTATACGTAAGAAGTTGCATACAGTTCCTTCATCAGAAAATACTACTTAAACAACACACAGATTTGTGTATTTATTCACACCAGTTGTTGTAAAACAGATGAAATTTTGGAATCTTGAAGTAAGATTACACTACACACCTCCCACCTACCCGAAATTTGTTCAGCGGACTGTTTGCAAGCCTGAACCATGGGGGTTTAATGTGGATGCAGTGTTGCTCCCCGTCATTTAATAGTCTGTCGGGAAGAACCTAAGGATTTCTGTGTTTTTAAAATCTTTGTAAGTCAAGCAGCTCTTTATGATCAGCCACCAGCTCTCCATACATCTTCCCCGATTGCATCTTGTTCTATTCTATCTTTGTTGTTCTGAGTTTGTCGTGATGGTGTGTATCAAGGCTCTCCAAGCTGTAGATTCAGTTCTCAACAGCAGAACTAATTTCATTGGTCGATGGCAACACGTCATCTATTGGACTTGGCAGAGTCAAACTTTGGTTCAGTTTTCTTGTATTGGTGGCCTTTGTTTGTCACAAAGCATGATTACATTCACATTAGTATAAAGGCCACCAATCCAAATTTTCCGGTCCAAACTGTTGTGCAACAACACGCCTCAACCGTTTTTCACAAGGAAAATGACCAATAAAAGCTGACATCCATAATTCTTTCTATGTGGACTTTGATTTCTTCTATGATGCCTTTCTTGCTTCCCTGTGTGGCGCAATGTGCATCTGTTCTACTGCAATCATCATCTTCAGGTAGGGAGAGTCATTGCATCAATATTTCCCCGACCCAGATGAAGAAGCCATCTGAAGATTCATGCTAGTCATCTCATTTCGGATGGGCTTTTAGATGCCTTCAATTGTGCGCAAATTTATAGGTGCATTCATAACTTGTTTGAGCCTTGCAACAGTTCTCAGAGCAGTTTGACCTGAATACTTGAACAAACAACTAATCTCAGACCTCCTTAATAGCACACCCAATAGTGAGCTGTAGCACAAATGTACAGTTTATTTGTGCGCATGTGGTATCTTTATAGAAAAGTTAAACACTTTTCCAAAAATACATAACCAACTGTGCAAACATTAGTAGAAATAAAAGTTTTAAGTCCAACTTTAAAGTTTAAAGATGTGAGTCCACTTCATTGAGAACACCAAAATGACTGAGAACTGATTCACTTTCTAGTTCACATTAAATTTTAAATATGTTTGAAAACTTTGAGAAAGATTTACAACTTGTAAAGTTAATTAATATTTCACCACTATCATGGAAATTAAAATAGAATACAGAAATCTTGATCTTAGATTTCACTATTGCATTAATCAGCCATTGGAATGTTCTCTCAGGGAAATAAAGCAGACTGTTCAGATCCATACACAATATTCTGTTGCTTGATCCATTGCTCTGTCTCAAGGTCTCCAGGGTCGACCTTGTTTTCTATAACACTGAATATCACAAGTTTGTTTAATCCTCTGTGAACCTTCACTTCAGAGAGACCCTACAGGCCTACTTTTATTACACATCTGAAGACCTGGAAGGTCAACATGCATAAGCAATTAATTAAACTGCTATCAAAGCTAATAATACACACCTCAAAAAGCACTGCAGGACTCAGCTGACCTAACCTTATGGTTCATTCAAGGGCATCAAGAGAGTCAACTTGCATTTCAAGAGATGAATGGCTTGACAAAATTGCACATAAATTACATTCAGGATTTAGAAATAGAGTATTTATTCAGTTTACCAATAGTTTTGCAAGAGAGGCTGGGAAAAGGTTCCAAAAAGAAAAATAAAGATACTATAGCCTTCCAGATTTCTTTGCCTTTTCAAGTTCAAAATTGAAAAAA
>SRMA01025876.1:0-47686 GCA_007224835.1 Danionella cerebrum | reverse complement strand
TATATATATATATATATATATAACATTTATCAATGTCAATATAAGTAAAATAAAGAAACCCCAATGTCTCTATGATTTTACTAAGCTGAGATAGAGATATGCCATATCAGTTGCTTGCTATGGTAACCAGTCTGATTGCTATGAGGAAGGCAGTGACATAATAGTTCCCTCTGACTCTAAGTTATGTAAAGTAATCCCCATGTCTGAATTATTTTCCAAAATTTGGTTGCTAGGGTAAAAAGTTTAGTTGCTAGGGAGTGGTCTGTGATGTCATAAAAAAACAAGCTTTTACCATGATTAACAAAAGAAAAGAAGAAGAAGAAGAAGAAGAATTACCAATTCACCAAATGGATATGCAAATTCATGACTTTAAAAAACTATTAATGGGAAACTTGGTGACAGATGTGAGATTATTAAACACACTAACAAATATTGTTTTTCTTTCTCACATTTTAGAAATGTAAATCTCTTGATAGCCAATGGGAGTTTACCAAATAATTTCCTTGTGGAATATAAAACAGAATGTGTATAAAGACAAATCTAGTTTGTCTTTTTATGTTTTTATATTTGAATCCACTTCTTTTAACTAGAATTCCCCTGTCTATTCTCTCATCATCTGTCGCACAATGCAGACTTTAAGAATCTAACCAAATGCAATCTATCAACAAGACTATCCCCAGCCTGATTTAATACTTTATTGTCCTTGTTCTTATTGTCATTAAGAAAGCAGTGTTCACACTGTGAGAAAAATGTTACTTTTATTCTCAACAGATGGTGTTTGTCAAACCCCCATGGCTGACTCAAGGGTAGTAGTAGGGAGTTCCTTCTTTTTGGGTGATGCAACTGTGAATTTCTGTGATCCTGAACCACAACATATTTTATGGAAAGTCTTATTTAACTTTATTTTACTTCACTTTATTATGATTCAGTGTGTGTTTGGGTCATTTTCTTGCTGAAATTCCCAGTAACAAAGAGTTTTCAGTGGGAATTATTATGAGAGGAAATTTGTATTTTGCCCCAGGCTGATACACATAAATGATGTAAATACATTTTATGGTTGGTTTTATAGGAGATTAGCTAATGGTTTTATTGGTGTTGGCTGTTATTAATTCTCATTTAGTCACCAAAAAACAAAAATATACATATTGATATGAATGCCTGAACATCTGAATGATTAAGAGGGAAATGGGGTGAAAGTCCTGTGATCAAATACGAGCAAACTAAACAATATGAGTTTGAAGTAGAATAAAGGCTGACCATGAACATATGAACGGCATCCCTACAATGAAAAAAATATATAAACCATGGTGTTGGAAACATTATGCTATTTCTTTTGCAGGACAATAGCATTGTATTTAACAATCTTTTGTGAGAACTTCAGCCAGGCGACTGAAAACTCTTTGTTGCTGGGTAATCCAGCAAGAAAATGACCCAAACACACACTGAATCACTGATGCATGAATCATATTGACTTAAAAAGAAGAAATGTAAATTCCTTATTTTTTAGAGTAGTTTGAGTTGAATAAGGAATAGGTCAGTAAACCTGGTGTCCACATACAAGAAAAGCCAGATCTCTGTGATTATATTTTTTTTTCCCACCAACACCTTTCAAATGACATCTCCCAAACTTTTCAAATTTCTTTGGAAGTGCACAAATGTTCAAAATCAGCTATATGTCTACCATTCACTGTAATTTATGCAATAAATGTGTGCTTTTTTAACTGATAAAGCACATGTTTCAGCTGAAAATACTGAACATGATTTTAATCATTATTTCATAGAAGATCATGTTAGGCACAGTGTAAAGCATGATGTAGAAATATTAAATTGAAAAGGTTTAATGATAAATAATAATAAAGGCGTGGAAATGGGGTTTCTTTACTGAAAGGGTAAATTCATTCATCAGAGCTGTGCTAAGTAGCTCCTCCAATTTGTGGAGGGTTCACCTCCATGACAAATGAAGGGCTGGTGGATAATAGAGCTTGCGTACTGAAGAAAAGTTCACCCTCAATGATGAGCCCCAGTTTTCCCTGCAACCCTTTAAACATTGGTGGGCCAGTCTGTAAAAGTTAACAAGGAAATATCTGGATGGTAAAATGTGTTCCCATAGGATTAAAACAAAATCTGTAATACTTCTGAAATTGCATCTGTGTATGTATGGTTGTTGCAGGCATGTATGTATTATTTACGGTGTATAATATCCCATAATAGCATTCTATCAAAGACTTTCACAGCATTAGCAATACTGCATCTTGCTTAGATGAACCGGTCTTCTGAAGCCTCAAAGCAGGAATCTTTCCGTGTGTAATCTGTTGAACATACAATTGATGCGGCTCTATATTAATTACTGCCATTGCCACAGCAAAAGCATGTTTTGGTGATTGCTGGGAGATGAGTCATGAACAGTAGCAAAGCTTTATCAACTTTAATGAATCCTTGAAATAGCTTGAGTTGTTTTTGTGAGAGTGATAACCGGGGTTTATTACTGTGCTGTTATTGCACAGTTATGAGATTTCAAAATGATTGTGTAGCTGTTCTCTCTCTGTGCCAAACATTGGTGTTATTTTCAATCTATTTCTGTCCAAAATCTGTCTCTGTGGTGACCTTCGTCTTTATATAGTAACCTCGGATGCAACTGCCCTATTTTACTTGTTTTACTTGGAGCCTTTCTCCCATTATTCTCCATTTCCTGACACCATGTCTCACTTTATTTAAAAAATCATTGCAGTAGCAGTGTTTGCTGATTGTTAGAAATCCAGATGGCATTCTATTGCAGGGCTTTCGAAAGCTAATGGTACAGTTGCACGATATAACAGAGCAGTACAACCTCACAAATAGACAGATACATGCGCTATGAATCCTCACGGCATATGTTATTAGCGCCATCACTCTCCTTGTCTGTTTTGTTAAATATTGTATATTTCATTTGCTTCAGTCCACTCATTGTGGTGGCATTGTATAGGGTCTTGAAATGTTGAACATGCAGAGCAAATGAAGCATTGTATTTAAATTAGCCCTGACCCTTTGGTATGGGTTAATGAAAACAACTTTTAATTAACCTTTTGACGTGGTTGAGTGCTGTTCGGCACTATGTTATTAGCAACAGAGTAGTGAAATTAACTGATTTAGAGGCATTTGCGACCTTTAAAATGCAGCTTTTGAACTAAAGTACCCTTACAAGCCAACATTTTTTGTCAAGGAGAAGATTGAAAGAATTGAGAGTAAGTTCAGTGACTCAATAAAAATAATAATGTCAATTTTCAAAGAGAGGATGTTCTTTCTTGTATGATCTTGCTTATTCTTAATATTATAGGAAAGCACTGTGTGTAGAGCATGGTGTTTACCCCAGCCCTTTGTTGTAGAGCATGGTGTTTACTCCATGGCACTTGAAAAAGCTATGTATAACAACAATGCTTTGTGTCTTGTTTTTTATATTAAGTTATCAGTTTTGGTCATCTTCATTGTGGCATGTGTCTAGAAGTGATTTATATTTAATTTATTGCTTATTAAAGTGAGCATTTGGCCTTTGATTTTTCAATATGTTTTGTTGAGCACATTGCTTTGCTCTGTTAGTGTGTTATGTGCTCTCCTGTCTAGCATCTGAACACCTTATGTTGTTGTCGGTTTATTGCTTTAATATTCGTGCTATGTCATATTACACTCTATTATAATAGAAGTCGGTATTTTAGTTTAGTAGTTTAACTTGAATTTTTGTTTTAAGAAGTTTTTGGCAATAAAAGTTGCTTTCTGTTGCTCTTCTTCTGGTAAAAAATGATATTTTTTTTTTGCTTTTATGTTCAGTTTTTGAACACAAAAATACAGTAAACCTCTTTTACCAGGGTTTTTCTGTTTGAAAACTACATTAAATTAATATATATACCTGTAAAATAAATCTGAGGAAAGTAGGAATTTTATATTTTTCTACATCTGTATATAACCATAAAATGACATATAATGCTTGAGAGTGCTTCCTCTGCGTACTTTTCCCCCACAATCCCAAAAACATGTGGTTAGCGTTAGCTTAGGAGGTAATGAGTGAGTGAATGAGTGTGGTGCTTTGCAATGGACTGGTGACCTGTTCAGGGTGTACCCCCACCTTTCGCTCGAAGCATGCAGGAGACCCCCAGAAGCACAGACTGACCCCTATGTCCCCGTAAAGGAAATGTACATGTATAGAAAATGAATGAATGAATGAGTTTGGTGGATGAAAACTTCCTGGCCCACTCCCACCATGAACTAAGCAAAGTTGAATACATTAAACCACAGTTAGCTAGACTAAAGGCCTACATCATGAACCTTGAAAAAGGATTATTCTCTCAACATATACTAGGTCTTGGAATTGAATGTGATACGTTCTCTCCAGACCCTGTGGTGTAAAACTGATGAAATTCGTGGAACAAATTTTCATTGCCATCCTAATTTTTGTTTAGAGGAGAGAAGAGGTTTAGTTACTCTTGAGTTTTAGTGCTCATTTTTAGGGTGTCTGAAGATCCAACGTGAAATGCCTGATGGATCCTTGGATTTTTCGAGAAGTACATTAAATGTCATACTGTGTATCTCTCTGAATGCTATCTATCAAAACATAGGACCATTCTTATTCCTCTGAAAACCAATATTACAATATAACAATATAAAAATATGTAAATAATGTTTCATTTGTGTATAATGACAGTTAAGAACATTGCAACTTACAAATGAAAATGTTTTATATGACACTGTGAAATGTGAAGTTATAGCATTGAAGCTATAGTGTATTGTGCTGTCTCTTCCACAAATAGATCCATTATGATTCCATTGGACAGTAGAATGTGAATCCAGTGATTTATATGATGTCGAGCAGCCCACACACTTTTCATTTGTTCTAATGTCTAGAAAGGAGCTGCAAAGGCCATAAATTCTTCATAAAAAGAACCAGAAGACAGCGAGTTCCCCACCTCATCAGTAAAACAAAAGGAATGTCAAATTCTATTCCGTGTACCTTTTAAAACGCAATTAACAAAGCAGATTTATGAGACAACAGACCATTTTAATACAATTGTGGAAAATGTGAGAAACTTTCATAGATACTGTATTTAATAGCTCTGCTGGAAACAGCAGGTGCTGGGCTGTATCAATTAGCTGACGGCTTCATTAGCATAGTTAGTTATCGAGTAAAAAAAAGAATGATATTGTAATCTTCTCTTTTCCTTTAATGAACTGCTTAAAATAAGGTGCCAGCATAAGCATTGGATCTATGGCGTGTTTAAAATACTCCTCTTTTCTCTTCATGTGATTGATGGTGATGAGATGAAAGAAGAGATGGCTTTGAAATGGTAATGTGGTAATATGAAATTGAAAGTTATGGAAGTATAATGTTACCTTTAAAAATGAAGCACACATGAACTTTCTCTGCTTTAAATGCCATTTGTCTGCATCGCATGTACTGAATACAGATGACAAGATTGACAATGGCTCATTTTATCCCATTTTGTATTGTTTGCAACTGCTTGTTTTTTTGTCATCACAGTTGTTAAAACAATCTTTTTGAAGTGGATTTGATGCACCAACTGAGGTCTAATTTATTCCATTATTTATCCCAAATTACTCTTGAATAAAAGCTTTAATGAGGGTGTTGGTGAGAGGGGGAAGCTGATGCGGGTTCAACAATCAGACAACTGGGGTGATGAGGTAAGTGATTGTTTGCAGTGAGTCTGTGCAATGGTTTGTGGGGAAAAAAAGATTCTGGGTGTGATCAGCTCATTGCAACAAAATGGATTAAAAAAAAAAAAAAAACTTTTCATCAGTGAATCAGAACATTTGACATCATGTTGATACCAAGTAATAAGGTGCCAGACTGAGATAAACTCTAACAAGTTCTCTGGTGAATATGCATTTTTTATTTAAGAAGAAAAACGTTAAAGAACCTTTACCCCTTAGAAGTCCCTGCACACACTGGTCATGTGGCTGTTTTGAATTAAGTAAACATGACACAATCAGGTATATCGTTTTGAGAATTTCTTTTCAAAGGACAATAAAATAATTCTGAAACACAACTGTCAGGGAAATTCTAATTAAAACGTGAGGAAAAATGGACAAATTTATTTTTACAGACCCCAAATTGATGCCATTAGTGGCATATAGTGGTTAAAAGAAGGGGAAACATTTGGAAGTACAAGACCTGTGATATGGCTAGTGTTTTTCAACGTTCTGGCAAAAAGTACAATGGAATAATATAGAAGGTTTTGAAAAAGTTTGTCTGGTTTTTTAATACATTTTCACATTGGTTTGACATTTTCTTTGTTTTTGTGGGGGGTTGATACATTTTTGTTTAGTCTCAACACTTTTGATTTTTATTATAAAACATAAAAACTGATCTTTTTTTTATTTATTAGATTTTTGCAGTAAAAACTGAGAAAATGTAATACTCTGAATTGTATTTGTGTTCAATTTCAGGATTGTTGTGGATTTATTGTGTGATGTTATGAAAAAAATGAGGTTGTACTAAAAAAATTATTTTAAACGAAATTTATTAGAGCAAATTGTAAAGTAGTTAAAACGCTCAAAGGGTTATATAAACTGTGTTAAGGAATAGCACATTTAAGCTTAAACAAGAGGCAGCTCTAAAATGGAATTGTCTGCAGGACATGCAACAAGAGAGCAGCCCCATGAGGGATGTCGAGAGTGGTTGAGGTCAGCTTGTAAACCTACTAGTGCAGTGAGGCAGAAAGGTAAGTTTCTTTTTGTCTCCCATAAAGAAAAGATTGGCTAAAACGTACCTTTAGGAGATGTTAAATATGGAACTAAAAGTTTATTTACAAAAGGGCTGAAACTTGTCTCATAAGACAATAAATATTTGCTCTCGGAATGTGCCATTTTAGGCATGTGACATCATCATTCAACAATTAATTTTACTTTCCTTCTTGACTTTCAAAGTTAACTTTTTCATTTAAAATCCGACTAGAAATCCATTAACTTTGAAAATACCCTTGTGATGAAGCAACTGTTCTTTTGTCCAAGCTGTAAACTGCTTATGCCACAAAAGAACTGAATACTTGCATTCTTACGCACTAAAACAATTGCATTTTTCCATAGTTCAGGATTCAGTTTGGTGAGATTGAATAAAATTACCAGAGCGTTTCTGCTTCTGCTTATTTATGATGAATAGAGGCTAAGTCCAAAAGTGATGAAACACCTGCAAATGTCTTTGAAATTGATTATGAGCAGATTGGCTTTTTCATTTTAATTCTAAAGAACTTTACGAAGTAATAAGAAAAAAATTAAACATACATTATCACGAAAAATGCATAACATCCTTAAACATGGGATGAAGCAGTTTTATGCAGTCAGGGAGACCACAGTATGTTTAAAAAGTATCTTTTATTTCCCCATCATTCACATTATTGTCATCCCTGAAATAGATCATTGTTCAAGGTGGGCTACAAGCAGATGTCAAGGATGCCCTGTTGGAGTCCATCAAAGTGAAGGGCAAACATCTCCATGCTCTCTGATCAGAGAAGACAGGCCTTGCAGGGGAGATCCTCTCACACCGTCATGTACAGAAAGCGAATGATGGTGGAAATGTAAAAATACGTCTTTTCCTTATTCAGAAAAAAGGGTAGTATTTGATAAAATGAGAGTCGTTGTATTTACAGTGAAAAAAAAATCTTATATTTGTTGTATTTCAGAGCTATTGTTACTAAACATGGCATTTAACATGTGTCTGTTGTTATTAAGGTCTATGGGTTCCATCTGTACAATACCCTGCCAAAGTAAGGAAGCTCTATGCCAGTTCGAGAATCTGTAAATGCCGCAAATTATACAGCTTCAGATTGTGTAGTGCATGAAAATATTCTAAATTATGGCATCTCTTGGCATGCCTTTTCTGTGAGTGTCAGAGGCATCTCTTATACACCCTTGGCTTGGTGTGAAATAAATGTCACATATTTGGATATGGCTGCCTTCCTGAAAATAATATGGTGTATTTTTATTTTTATTTTGTGTGAGTGTAAGTGAAAGATAGTGAGAGCGAGGGCATAAAATTTCTACTAACAATGATACGTTAACATAAGTTATTGTTTTGTATAAGTCCTATGATATTTCAGTGTGAAATACATTATGGTTATTGAACCGTTAATGTTACTCACAATCTCAGGGGGATGCACAAGTAAAACAAGTGGCTTCAGCTGAGCAAAAATGTTGGAAACCCTTGCTGCAAAAGGTCCTCTGCGGGTAATTTATCCCCCTTGTGGTGCTGTTGGCTAAAAAAGGCCCATGATAGATTTCATAACCTTCAGATAACGCTCGCCCACTGTTATGGGAATACTGCCATCCCAAAAGTCTTGGAAGTGTGGAGGAGAAACGTAATGAAAACAAAAATAATTTTAAGTGATACATTTACAGATTTGACACTTTTTTGGTGTACATTTTTAAAAGCATAGTTATGAAAATATACAAAATGTAATGAAGGCCTCATGTACATTATGTGAGATTGACTGGAATATATTGTAGTGTATTGCACTAATGTAGATTTAAAGTTATTTTTAGATTTTTTTTAACCGAAAGTGTATTTATACAGAAACAAGGCAGCCATTGTCGTTCAGCTAAGATCAATAATAATAATAAAAAAAAACTTTCAGCTGGTCCCCATGCATTCTCCGTTTTCCCATTCACTGCTTCCTCTAACCTTTTTTAACCTTGCTGAGCTGAACTGGAGATGTTTTCCATAGAATTTACATAGATTATATTTTGGGTCTTCAATTCAATATAGTAAGTTAATCAAAAACATTTAAATTTATAACTGTATTTTCATAACAGCATTGACACATTTGTGGTATACAATTGCGTATTTCGTAATGAACTTCTATTTTGAATATATTTGTGACTCACATCTGAGCACATCTTCCTACAATGCTGACCATCATTTTTCTTCAAAAAAGGCCACTCTAATTGGCATGGCCCACATTTTCCAGCAGTGTCACAGGGTTCTGTTTATTCTACTGTGCACATTGCCCGAAAGGTTGGCTATACCCTCGACATCACAGGGCAACACTCACGCAAACTCATGAGGGGAACTTAGTGTATTTATTTTACCTGAAGCATGATTTTTCACTTGTGGGGGCATCAGAAGTACCTGTTGTTAACCCACTGGAGGGCACTCAAAAAAGCCAAAGCTAGCCTCAAAACTCACAATCTGGTTATTGAGAGACAATGTTATGTATTTAATTGCTAAAAAATGGAAAGCTTTGAATCATCTTCTGTACATCAATCTAGTGAACAAGAGTCTTTGCTTTCAAAAGTATTAGCTATTTTTACAAGCTTTACTGTGGTGTTTTCAGCACCAGAGAACTAGAGTAGGTTCATCCTAAAAAGATTAAGGTGGCAAGACTGCAATTTCACTCCATTACATCTGGTTGACTCTCCATTTCCCCTTTTAAAGCGGTGTGAAGTTGACTTAAAGAACTCTAGTCTGGCAGTCTCCATGCAATATCAGCTCTTTTGTGAAATCTCAACATCATGCAGCATGACAATCAAATAGATCTCATTTTATCATTTACTTCTCTGTTTGAAATAGCAGTCTCAGTCCAAATCCACCATGAAATTGTGTAAGAATGATGTTAAGCATTTGTTTATCTCTTCTTGAGACCAGGTGTATAACTGATGAAAATATTTATAAAGGAAAAGAAAATGAATGCTGTTCAATGTAGCTAAATAATTGATATTCAGGTCTATTATCATTTTTACAAGTGGTTGAACATTTTGGAATTCCTCTTATTTTGGTCAAAACCTATTGCGACCAATTTGGTTGGGAGTTACCGGTAAATTAGAATAGAATTAAAAATGGAGCATCGGATTAATACCATTGTGAGAGCTACATTTGATGATGAAAGCGAACCCTTCAGTGATTTGGAAAATGCAATACATGCTTTTATTACTTCGTGGATTGATTATGACAACACACTGTACCTGGGAGTACACCAGTACACTTTACAAGTGGTCCAATATGCAGCTGCCCGTTTATTAACACATACTCAGTGCTGTAGTCACACTGTTTTATCTTCCCTGGCCGAGCTGCATATTCATTTCAGAGTTGGGTATAGGGTTTTAATTTTTGTTTGTAAAGTCATCCACGCACTAGCTCCGAGCTATCTGTGTAATCTTTTTTCATTTTAGAAAACCTACAAGATCTTTGTGATCCTAAAGTCGGTTTCTCCTCATTGTGCAAAGGAGGAATTAAAAGTAGTTTGCCAAGAGGAACAAAATTCCATGAGAACTGAGAGCTATAGACACCAATACATTTAAAAAGCAGGATGTGCCTTGTATGTGTTTTTACATTTATTTTGTTACAGTTATTTACTCATGTTTTATAAAAGTGCTGTATAAATGAAGTGTTGATTGATTGTTTGATTGATTGATTCATTCATTCATGCATCCATTCATACATTCATGCATGCATTCATTGGTTGATTGAAATCCTAAACAAACAGGATTGATTATTGGCTGATTCATTAATTCGTTGATTGATTTATGCACTGATTAATTTATTGATTCATTCATTCATGCATTGATTTATTCATTCATTAGTTGATTTAAATCTTTAAAAAAAATGATTGATTGATTAAATAGTTGGATGCTTGATTGTTTGGTTGGATAATTGTTGGATGTTTGGGTAGATGGGTGGGTGCTTGGTTAGTTGATTCATTCATTTATTGATTCATTCTTCGATTTACTCATTGATTCATTGATTGGTTCATGCATGCATTCATTCATTCATTGGTTGATTCAAATCCTGAACAAACTTTTTTAGATTGGTTGGTTGGTTGGTTCACTCATTCATTTATTGATTCATTCATTGATTGAAATCCTCAATGATGTGAAGCAAAAAAAAGTCACCTGGAAGAAATGTTTAAAATCTCCAGGGTGTAAGAAGATTCTGGTCTTAAGAATCAAGTATTTCTCATCAGCCTTATGTTTTTCATAAGAGAAGGATCAGAAAGAAACAATCATAAATAATTCATCAGCAGGAGAATTCGCCTTTGAAATGGAACATCAAATGCATTAAAAAGTTTCCTGTGAAAGGGCAGTTGCAATGATTCAAAAAAGAAAGAAAAAAAAGTCCACTCACTGCCAAAGTAAGAGAGTGGATAAAAGTCAAGATAAAGTAGTCGATTAGAAGCTTTAATAATGAGCTTGCCATTGATGACTCAGCAACTACAAAAACGAGTTAAAGAGAGAATCTTTCATCTGCTTCCAAACAGCTTTATTGCGTTTTGAGGGAGAAAATGCAAATAAATGAAAATCAAAATGTTTAAATTGATGAAAAATGCATGGTAAAATAAAGTTGGTTTTAACAGCCATTTCACATGGCCCACAAACACTTTTACATTTACTCGTAAAAGACTGTTTTAGTGGAAATGGGAGATGCATGTCTCCTAGTTTTTAATCCTGTCAGAAAGGCACATTCATTTTTATGGAACAAATCCCCTTCAATCCTCAATCTAGAGGACAGAGATATGCATGTACACCATAGACTATATTTGAAGGATCATTTATTTATCTGTCATCAGAAGACCATATATTTCTGACAGCTTAACTGTCAGGAGTGTACAATATACACAACCCATCATTCCTCTGCTCCTCTGTTATTTGGATGAGAAACAGATTGTAATGCAGATAGAAAAAAAGTCAATTTGTGAAAGAGACTGCAGCTTTTGAACAGAGTTTCAGCATACGAGAAGCATTTCTCCATCTGAAGCATTTGCTGCGTTAAATCTATTGCCAAGAAATCCTGTGATCTTTTCCTGCTTTTGTCATTTTCCAGCACAAACAAGTCATTGATCTTTTATTGATTGCATGCTTTCAGAGCAAGACATTCAAGATTTGAAAGAGTTTAGAAGGTTGGAAAAGCCATACAAGCAAATTGAAAATGGTTTTCGTAACAATGTGGAGTGGCCGAGCACTTTATTTTGTTTTCTACACAACACTGAATATGCCATATTGGCATATAATCCAAACTTTTTATTAAAAAATATTGTTGGTTAATCAGATTCACTACAGTTAATTTGATTCTTAGGGCTAATTATCTTTTCCTCCAAGCACTTTGCAATGACAATTTTTGTCCATTATTGCAATCTCAAGAGTGAGTCAAGGGTCACTCCTTGACCCGAAGCCCTTTGCAAAACACGGTTAGACCTCATGAAATTTGTTCTAATCTTTTAACCAATTTCAAGTGAAGCTACAACATAGTTAGAGAATATAATTAAACCAATATTCAATAAAGAGGGAAATACAACAGTTTTGTAGTATGCAAATTGATAGTCACACATTTACAGTAAATGATACTAAAAGTGAGCTTGTATATTAGAAAAGCCATTTCTTATTACAACAAACATCTGAAAATATGATTGAGAACATTAATTTTAGGTCAGTTAATGTTTACAGTCTGCAAGAAAACAGCATGACCATTACACTTTACAAAAGACCATTAAAAAGAACCAAAAAACCATTACAAAGAAAATGGAAAAGAGGCTCTGTGAGGTTGATTTGAGTGAGTGAGTGAGTGAGTGAGTGAGTGAGTGAGTGAGTGAGTGAGTGAGTGGGTGGGTGGGTGGGTGGGTGAGTGGATGGGTGGGTGGGTGGGTGGGTGGGTGAGTGAGTGGGTGGGTGAGTGAGTGAGGTGAGCGGGGAGTGAGTGAGGTGAGCGGGGAGTGAGTAAGTTGCTTGAAAGTTAAAAACGGGTTGATGAACAATCACTCTGGGACAAGACACAAGCTCCTTATTAGGATGAAGCCTGCAGGACTGAAAAATATTTAAGCCAATATAGATTAAAAATAATAAGCCAAAACAAAGAAGGTTGCAGCGGAACATTGCAAATCTGTACGATCCAGAGAACTCTGTAATTCTTGTTTGATTTATCACCTGTTTGGAACACTGCAACTTGAGTTTGGTTATTTTACATATTGAAGTTAAGAACGAAGCACTGACTAAAATACTTAGCATTATGTGTAGCTACATTTTTCAGTATGTTTAGATAAATGGAACATGGCTTTATTAGTTCTGCCATGGGTCTTGTAAGTGTATCCTAAGGTGGGAATATCGAATACATTTTGTGCATTTTGAAAAACTGAGGATGAAGCAGATGCTGGTTAAATAATAAATAATTCATGATTATATGCCTCTAACCTTCTGGTGGAATCACAAATAAACAATAAATGCAAGAAGATACTTCAGTAAGCACTCCTCGGGACAGACAATAAAAGTGTCTAAGGCTGCCCATATGTCGACTTCACTGTGGCAGGGAAATTTCGAATGACCCGTGGGATGCCGTTGGGATAACTCTTCGCTGTCACATCTGCACCTCAAAGAATTAGGTGCGTCTCATCATGGGCTGCCAGCAAGGTCATATGCCGTCCTGCTTCGTTTGGTCTTAGCAACAGAAGGATAACTGTGAAGATCTGAGGACACTGTGATTCTGTCACACAGATGAAACGTTCTAAAAAGGTCAGAAGATTCGGTCTCATTAGCACATCACGACTTTATCTCAAAACCATTTGATGCATGCACCAAACACCATCAGTCCTGCGTTTGCTCTTAGGGTTTTAATAATGGAAGGAACCGCTAATTGTTTCGCATGAAGTGATGCACGTGGCTTTTAAGTGAGACATTAATTGTCTGTGAGGATGAGAGCAATCAAAGAAAATAATAAAGAGGACATGCGTTGTCTGTTCAGGTGACCTTGGAATTATTTATTTTTTGCACATTAAATATTCAGAACATCTCAATGAGATTAAAATGATTGTTTTCAACATGAATAAATGTGAGCAGTCCAATGGAGAGGAAATCATTGAGAAGAACAGAATGGAAAAAGTGCAGCTAGTTTCACGAACCATGCCTCGACAAGCAATTAAACTGTTTGCCATCAGACCTGGATGATTTGATCTAGGAAATGATGTTTACATGCTTAAATGACTGGGATCTGATTTGAGTTCAAACATGCACCTCCCCAAATGTATTCACTTAATGCATTTGCAGTAAAAACACTTTTTGTCATCCTCACAGGGAATTAATCCACTGAGGCTTGCAAGTAAATTAGACGGGTGCAGCTCAAAGGAAGCTGCAGATTTCAGAGTGTCACTGCGAGTTAGGAAAGCAATATTTTTTGCGCAACTGCAAAAGGCAGATTAATTGTCTCCAATGTATGCTTGCCAGCAATGATTACCAGGTGAACAAATTCATACCTTTGCTCAGGATCTTTGCATCACTTTCCAGGTTTAGAGCTCTAATGGTGATTCATTCACCCATGCGTGCATTTTTTCTTTACCTGCTTATTCCTTGTCAGGGTCACATAGCTCACATGGGCTACTTGCAGAACCAATTATTTTTAAGAAATACAATATTTTGTATGCTCATAGAAATTGCTAATTATATCTGTCTTGTTTGTAAACTGAATGCATCTCTCATGCAATCCATATGGGCAGAAGAGGTCATGGCATCACTCAATGGACATATATGCCATTTTGTGGCTTTATTAAATTTACGTTCTGATCAGAGCCACCTCATTTTCAACACGAACTGAAAAGTACGAAAGCAAGAAATGAAGACAGGGTAGACCCAGGGCCAATTTCACCCACACATTCATCGTTACGTTAATTTAGAGTAAATAAATTGACAAAAGATGGGTTAAATCCCTAAAATGCAAGTCACTTTGAATGAATGAATGAATGAATGAATGAATGAATTATAGAACAAAATAAAATTAAGTTCAGTAAGGTGTGATGAGGGGTTACTTGGATCTAATAAATAACCAAAAAAGTTCTTATTGTAATAGAATATTAATTTTAAACCGATTAGGAAGACTCTGAAAGCAAGGTTTAACATGATTTAACAGAAAAACACTGCTTTATTTTGCTTAAAAATTACAACAAAGCACTGCTATGAGAGGGGAGGGGGGTGAGAGAACTCTGTAGCTCTCTCAGTATCTGGATTCAAAGAGAAGAATACATCTATGCTACTTTTTTTAAGCAGCTTGTAATTTCCAGTTTGTGATGTATTTCCTGTTTTAGCTCAGATTTCAACCAGAAAAAAAGGATTATAACTATTTTGTTGAATACATTACGGACATAGTATTATAGCTTACAATTAGCAGTCATAGTGCAGCTAGTATTAATCGAGGACTAATCTGTTATACCAAAAACAAGTAATTTGTGGTAATGAGTGCTGAGATCTCCTCAAAAAACGCGACAGTAATTTTAATTCTTACATTTACAGAAACACTATTACTTTGCAAAAAAATTTTAACTGGCAAAAATGTCATTGTAAATGTACTTTCCACTTCTGCATATCAAGTATTTACTTCAAGTGCTGTCCCCTCTGCTGAATTAATTAATTAATTAATTAATTATTTAAATTATAATTTGGTTTATTTATAAAAAGCATGGGTATTTTGAATTAAAAATGCTGAAGTTTATTTCTTAGCAGTCTGGTCAACTTCTCTGCAGTTTTTAAATCTTAATTAAATCTTTATTGGTGGCTCTTTTCAAACAAAATAGTCTATAAGTCAATGGAAAATAAGTTTAGAATCAGACTGATCCAATGCTCAAATTAAACTCTGTAATCTGTTTGCAGCAGTTAATGATTCACTGGAATTAAATTCTGGACCTGTTTTCTCAAAACGCCCTTATCTTAAACATTCAGGAGACTAAATATATTTCATTTGCTGCATGGACTCTTTTTATCAAGCCTGTGTGTGCCTTTTTTAGCTTTAAACTAAAGTCTACATTCTTCATGAATCAGCCACTGCTTAGCATTTACAATTTGGTGTATAATTGATAGAATTTCCATTTTTATATAGTATCCATCTAAACACACAGAGTGGAACTATTTCCTCCCAATAGGTTTATATGTATTATTTTGATTTAATTAAATTGAGTTTGTGTTTATGAGACCAAAGCATTTTAATTTAAACTGGTCAAATATACACCATGTATACCATTTCAGAATATTCGTCATGCATCTGTGATTTCTCTGGATGAACTCTTCATATAGAGAAGATTAAGATGCCCAGGAAATGAATCTCAGGTCTTGGCATGATTTATGTCCATGAAGTGCAATTAGAGACTTTTAGTTAATTCCCTTGTCTTCTGACACTTTAACCAGTTTTAATCATCTCCGGTGACTGGTCATGCATAATTGCAGAACCTCTATAGACTGACAAACTATTAATTCTATGAAACATTAACTGCCTCAAATGTGAGGTGTATTTGGGAAAGTAGTAAATCACTTAGTGCTTGATGTTTAGCATGTTACTGAATGATGAAATAGCATTTTCTATTTGACATATTTTTCTTTAAAGCATGCATATTTGCCCTTTAAAACACATAATTATATTTAACTGAAATGAACGAGTTTTAAATCACAAGTGACCTTTTCTGTATAATTTCAACAGTGTGTGATAATGTCATACAGCATAGATTTTAAACATAAAGTACAGGAACTGAAGTGAACGAATGATGCTGGCTGTGAAATATTGAGCAATCAACAGGTTCCCATCTGGGAGATTTTATCACTTAGAAAGTATTAAAGTCATTCAATTCCACCACTTTAAAGCATTATTTCATAAACCCACCACTTCTTGATCATTGCCAGTTTTTTTTCACTGATAAACCTGGAATTAGACACAATAAATGCTCTTCACATTTCAGTAACAGTATGTGTCAAGAAGTTAAATGCATTTGTTATAATCTTGGCTGAAGGGCTCATTCAGTATTTGCTACAAAAGTAAAAAAGTGAAAGGTAATTTCACTCAAACAGTTCTCAATTATATAACAATGCTAATCTTTGTCAGGTTTCTGATTGTGGCTTGGGGAGTGTTTGATTAAACAAATAAATAAATACAAATGTAATCCCTCACCACTTTCCTGAGATTGGGTTGTGATTGAAAGGGTAATAAACTGGAGAAAATATTTATGATTTTGATCACAGTACAATGACATCTGGGATTCCTGTGGGATCGCTGGGCATGCCGCCACCGATTTCCAAAAGGACTTGCAGGTTCATCTACCAGCATTGCTGATACATTCTGGTCAATGGAAGAATATTATTATAATTCTGTAAATAATTTTTATCATTGGTTAAATTCACTTTATTAGTCTTTTATGATCACCATAGCTATATAAAATGCATAACAGCTTAACACAATTGCACATGTTTGTTAAATGTAAGTAAATACTGCAACCCACACTTTGTTAGCAATGTTTTATTTGTTTTGATGAAAGAATGGTATTCCAATATCCATAATAGTGTCTTTTCAGGTACAGTTTAATACAATTTAATTTAAATACATAGTGTAGTCAGCCAGATACACTGTTTTTAATGATGATTTCAGGTGAGAAGAAGAATGAAAACACATTCAGTAGAACCACTGCTTGTTTGTGTCTCTGGATTAGTGGAATTTGTAGTTGTGTTATCAAAATCAGTTAGAGAATAAATAGATTAATAACTGAAGTGTACTTTTCCATGTGAATATCTGGCAGATCTGCAGTTGGTAAATATCTCTCAAACAGCTCTTAAACTTGTCTTTTGAAGTTGCAGTGAAATATGATGAACTTCATAAAAGAATCTTTTCAAATGATTGATCTACATTTGAGTCTACTATATCATAAGAACCAGATTTTTTTATTATTATTTTAACTTTTTGTTTTCAATTAGATTTGGTTATCAGCACTGGGCAAAGCTATATGACGTATGTATGGCATAATCTATAATTCAACATGCATTTAGTAATTTACTGAGGTTTTTTTTTTTAAATGTAAATATAAACAAGAACAAGAAGTAGACTGGAACAAGCTTCACCAGGAGGAAGTTCTGGATGGAGGCATGTTTATTTCACAGGTGGAAATGGTGTAAGGAGCACAGAGACTGGAACAGAGAGGAAGGAGACACAGTCAGAGACGAGAATCACAGAATGCACGTGGAGGAATCATGACCAGAGACCAGACAAACAAGTAATGGAAGGTGAGTGATTATAAAGTGAAGTGCTTTGGGGTGCAGGTGCTTGGTTTGGAGGCTGACTTACCACCCCAGTCACATACGAAAAAAATTCCACCAAATTAGAGAGGTCAGATCTGTGAGCTTTTTGATTTAGGATGTCAATATTGCTATAAAGTACATTATAGAGCACTCTGTTGTCATTTAGATGAGTTATAAAGTGAATGGTTTATTTTTCAATAATGTCAAATTACATTTGCATTTATGCACTTGGCAGAAGCTTTTACCTAAAGCAACTTATTTGAATGAATGAACCCTTTTTTATTTGTCAGTTCCCTTGCTTTCCCACAGGAAAGCTTGTGATTTGTTACAGCAAATGACGCTGATTTGTCATAAGTGACGCATCCACATGAGGTCAAATTCGGCATTGTTCAGGAGTAGTGTGACTGCCCCATGAGGCTTGTGAGGATTGATTGATTGATTGATGAATGATTCTGTCTCTGGAGTGTGTTTAGCACTAGAGAGCACAGTGTTAACAGTACTCAAGCCATCTTTATTTACTTGACCAAGGAGACAAGGCTGATTTTGTGATTATATTCCTTTTTTGTAAAGTGTTTGATTTTCATACCACGCTACTTTAACTGATGTTTCATCAATAGTTTGCCAGGAGTCTGATGTCCACACACTAGACTCTGTAGGCTACTAAAGTTTCCAACTGGATAAGGGCAGCCAGGATTCTGAGTCACTGTCTTATTAATGAGAATAGTTTCTAGTTTGCCACTAGATGTAGTCTACTCTCAGAGGAAATAACTCATGTGGCAAGGGATTTCTCCAGTGCTTTATATACTTGGAGGAGCTAATTAGCAGAAAACAAAGCACGGCATTATGGTCAACATGACAAAAGGGGGCTAAAGGTGTTTGGTAGTGAGCTTGACTGTTGGTGTAACTGATGGTTTCATCGATCAAGAGCGGATCCTTACGTTTGACTGATTTGTTCTGTCATACTGCTGCTACCCTCTCTGAGAAGATATCTGGGTCAGGAGAATTCTTTAATAGGCCAAGCTGTGGTGGGTCTCATTTAAATTTGCCTGGGGCAGGAACTAATTGAGATTTCTTTTTTCTTCCGTGTGCATTCCCATTTAAATCCAACCCCTCGGAAATGAAAAGATTTTGATAAAGGCACAAACAATAATTAACTCGAAAGCATATTAATGTAACTCGCAATCCAAACCGCTAGCACAAAACCTTCTTTTTATTTGTATTATTCAGCCAGACTGAGCAAAAACCCTCATTAGAGATAGAAACACTGGTGCTGATTATTATTACCATAATAATTTTAATACGATAATATTTTCGTATTCTTGCTCATCTTCACATGATAACACCCTAACTTTGCTTTTGCTGTCAGTGTTTGAATGATTTTCCAATAATTTCCAATAAATTAACATAACAAGTTGTGTTGAATTTGGGGTTTTCAGAAGACACACGAAACAAAGTCAATTTCCTCAGATGTTGTAATTTTGGAAATTGTGAAATTTTGGAGTGAAATATGGAAGTCATCAAAATGATCACCTGTTTAAGATGATCCTATGATCAAATCTCACCATTGTGAATCATATTTTAAAAGCTGAAAAGTAAAAAATAAAAGCACCTACTCCACCGACTGATTTGATTTCTGGCAGTTTGCTTAATGAAAAGAAAGCTCTCAGGGTTAGGATTTGGTTTGATTTTGTTTAGGTTATTGTTTAGTTAAAGTTTTATTGCATTTGAAACATGCAAAAAATTAGTCTACAAAGAAATAAGTATTTTTTTATTTCCAGAAATAAAATCCTTCAACTAAATGAATGGAACAGCATCTACTGTGAGTAGATCTTAGAATTGGATTAGAAGTGGAGCCCACTGCACTTTCTTATGGCTGACACTCACTTATAGGTGGCATAGACTCATGTTTGGTGCAACAATTTAGGCCCAGGCACTGGTAGCCATTAATGGTCAAATGTTGTTTGGCAGTTTTTAAACTTCTTTCTTAATTTCTTGTTTGAATGGTGCTGTTTGAAACAGCAGGCTCCTCTGAGCACCTGGGGATACGGTACATGCAAAAACTCATAGAAGGAAGCATGTGCCCAGGTAAGAGGTTTCAGGAAGTAAAGGTAAAATTGAAGTTATGATTATTATTAATGTTTATTTGATAACCTGTATATACCTTTCAGTAACCTTCATAAGATGTATTAAAAAATACATTTGTTAAAGAAAATTTGTGAAATGTGGCCTCAGCTTAGCTGACAGGATTGGAACCCGGTGTGGTCTTCTGCTTTAAATCACCGTTCTTCTCCAATTCTGATGCTCGGCTTGAACTGCAGCAGATCAACTTCACCATGACAACATGCCTAAATGCACGGAGTTGCTCTTATGTGATTGGCTGATTAGAAATTTCCTTTAAAGAGCTGTTGGACAGGTGTACCTAATAAAGTGGCTGCTGAGTTCAAATGGTCATGCTGCATTTATATGCCTTTTTAGTCATTGACAGGTGAATAATGTCACAGTGTTGAGGCAGGAGTGGGAAAATTGAAAAGCCAGTGTGCAACTGAGATCAGTAACATACAGCCAGCAGCTCCTCACTCCATCACACTGGATCACAAATCACATGTCTATCCATGACTTTACTACAGAGAGCCACTAAGGGATATATTGAAAGTAAAAAAAAAACTGAAACAAATCAAAGAATGATAATAATTTAATATCTGTAAAAATATATATTTTTAAATATCCAAGAAAGAAAAGCAATATGGCTCAAGCAGTGAGTGGGGTGTGGGTGTTGAGGCCTAGGCATGTTTGTTTCAGCATTGTTAGTATGTCTGCCTTTTAAGAGAGTCCTGGCAAAATGCCTTGCCCATTGATGTGCAGGAGTCTTTATGGTTGTACCACTTGACTTTAATTATGATATATTGTTGTCTGAAGAATGTGCTAAAGCATATGTGTTCCATTAAGAAGCAGGATGAAAAGCGGCCAAATCAGTGATTATTCTCTCAGCTAGAGTTATCAGAGAGCATCAGGAGGCCGACTCACTCTCACTTGGTTTGTCAAAAGCCAACTGTGCACTCCACAATCAGCCTCACATCTACATTGCTGGATTCATGGCCCATTGCAGATACCACAGCCAACAGATCACCAAACACATACATTTCAAGTTGAAAATTTTACATTTACTTTAATAAAAAAAAAATAATAATAATGACTTCAGTGTTAGCCGAGACACAAACATTAATTAATTTTGTTTCCTGATATCAAGAACTAAATATAAATACCATGTTCATTTAATAAATATAGCCAACTCCAACTTGACTGTTGCAAGCTGGAAGTTCCTAAATTTAGATTTATTTTCCACCTACAGAAGTATATTTCCTCCTGAACTTTTCTGAGTTCAACCACGAGTTCTTTCCATCTTACTTTCTTTCTGAAATCTGCCATCACTTCAGATAGACAAAGGGTTAGTAGTGGCTTCCTTCATGATGGGTAGTTCCTCAGCAATTAGCTTCAGCTCCAGCAGTGGGGCCAGGTCTCCCTGAGCCAGTGAAAATGCCATCTGTCACTGGGACGCACTTCATAAAATGCTCTTCCTGGCCTCAGTCTGACTATTTCCTTCAGGGAGCTGCAAGGATCGTTCAAGTCGAATGACGCTCTGAGAAAACAATGGATTGTTTGTTGTGAGAAATAATTTGGCAGGGGCTGTGTGTGCCATGTGCTGTGAAGTGTGGTGATGCTCTTTCTCTCCCGGCTCCACATAGCATACTGAATTAGAACAGCACCGCCCAAGTTTAGATCGTGTTGTGTACTCTACAGTATTGAATGGTTGTGTAATCATGTGGGATGGATCTGCATTCATAATTAGTTGACTGGTTGCTAAATTCTGGATATGTTTCACTTTAAAATAGCTAGAAATGAACAAATTGTATGCAATTACGGTTGCTGAGTAGTGGACGACATAACTGAGTTTAAAAAGCAAGATCAAGTTAACAGTACAATGGAAATAAGCCAGAAACATAACAGAAATTAAAAAGTATTTATGCATTTATATTTAAGTCCAAAGTGATGTACAGATCTGGAGAAAAACATAAGAAGAAACTTGTTCCAAGATGAGTTCCAAGCACTTATTACAATGGTTCTAGCAGATCAGAATTATTAAAAGATTTTAGGAGTATTTTTTGTTGTTGCTTTGTGCTCTCAGAAAATAAGAGTTTTTTTGTTGTTGTTGTTTTGTGCTCTCAGAAAATAAGAGTTTTTTTGTTGTTGTTTTGTGCTCTCAGAAAATAAGAGTTTTTTTTTTGTTGTTGTTGTTTTGTGCTCTCAGAAAAATAAGAGTTTTTTTGAGTGAGTCTCTGCTTTTCAGATTGAAAACCGAAGACCATTCCACAATACATTTCCGAAATTGTTCTAACATAACCCTGTTGATTTACATTTCTAGTAATATGTCTATGCATTTTTTAATTGAATATATTTTTAAATACTTTAACATTTAATTAATTAATTAATTATTTAAGTTAATTATTTATTTATTTATTTGTTCTATTTGTTTTTCTTTTTATTTATTTATTTATTCAATTATTTATTTATTTATTTATGTTTTTTTACGGTCATTTAGTCTTTATGTATTTTAGGACAGGAATGGAATTGAATTTTTTTATATATAGGGGTATGTAAATATTTATTTATTTATTATTTTTTAAACATTATATTTCAATAGTTTAAAACATGTTTTCTATTAGTGAAACTAATTTTTTTAACACTATCATTTTTATACAAAGCCCTTAAATTTAACTGTAATTACTTGCTGTGCTGAGTAAAAAAAAAAAGAACCTTTCATTTATCTTAAGTAAAACAATGGATTAACAACCCCAAATACCCAAATATTTACCATATACAATTTTATTTCAGAAATAATTTTAGAAAAATGTTTGCTGTTCTGTTGTCATGGTAACATTAGGATTCCACCAGGCACCAGCAAACAACCAACTTACAGGATGCCGACTAATCACAGCACAGCAGCAGAGAACATTGATGTTTACCTTCACTGCTCAAAGCCAATGCCCAAGCTTTCTGTCTAGCAATTATCACCATGTGAGTCCATAAGCACCTCCACGATTGAATGGATTCCTCCAATTCAAGCATGTGTCTGTCAATGCATGTTATATAATTGGTTAGATCTCCTGAAGCTCTCAGTCTGCTCTTAACAAGGTCAGCTGAACGGAGTCAGTTTGTGAGCTCTCGCTCCATCAGAGCAGATGGTTCCTGCAGCAGGCGCAGACTCTCCACTGTTTCCTGTCTCAAGGTGAGAAAACCTGACAATGACATTGTGACCCAGTGACATTCAGTTTTAGCGCTGCTATTTGTCCACTCCACAAAAACACTGGGGAGTCCACAATAGGAGCAGGATAAAAGTCAAGCATAGCTAATTAGGCAGGCTATTTTCGAATCAATCCTTCATGGTCCTTTTAATGGTGGGGTAAATAGAACTGATCATGTGGCTGCTGACATGCACATTGGGAAGAGTGGTTTTGATGTATTATAATGCTGTTTGCAGATAGCTAGGACACATTAAGGCAAATTGCTTGGTATGATGGCTTTTATAAAAGCACATTAGTTGAATGCTAGAAAAAAGCCTGGCTTCCATGTTATTTAACGTTCTTTTGTAGTGATGTGATTATCTTGTCACATATTGAGAAGATATTCACAAATATTTCAAATAGTCACAAACACATCTAACGTGGTCGATGCATACCCACATGCAAAGACAAAACAAATATTTAAAGCCCAATTTTATCCTCTGTATTAACTACTTATACTTTACGCAGGAGTATATACTTATGCAGGAGTAACTTCAAAGAGCTCCAAATAATCTAAAACTGGTTTATTATTTTTGTAGCCTGTAATATTATAAATAGTCATGAATTTGTGAAGTCACAGATGTGATAAAGGGGATATTAACATAAACCACTAGCTTAGACTCGTATGCAGTGTACTTTGTTTATACAAGAAAAAAACTAAGAGAAGACAACCTTCTTTCGCTATATTTCACGGTGTTTCCCAAATGTTCTCTAAAGGTGACAAATAGCCTGAAACTTTACAGAAAATCAAGGCTGTCCGTAAAACTTGTGATTCAACTAAAGGATGTCCTTGGTTGATGTTCCCTGGTGGTTCTTTACTGAGCACATACAAATGTTACCTAGAGGACATTTAAGGTATTAGAAGAATGCTTCTTCATGGTCCTCTACTTGTCATACAATAAGCAATAAGAGTTTTCAATGTCGGTCGAAAAATAATATCTTGACACGATGACCATCTCAGAACTATAAGCACATGTCCTTGACACGCGAGGTTTTGTTCTGAGATCGTAACTTTCTACAAGCTAAAGATCCGGAGCTATACCTCCAGCCAGACACATTTGACATGATGTTTGTGAACCAAAATTAAAAAAAAAAACTTTAGCACCTAGCAATATGTTTCTAACACCATGGAAATGGCTACTACAAATAAAAAAAACTAATTTGAATTTTTTGTGTTTTGTTTGTGTTGCTGTCCTTTTTGATTTTCAGTAAGCGTTTTTAATTTGCACAGATTAAACAATATTAGATGACAATTTAACGTCTAATACTGTTTGTTTTTTGTGAGTCAATTGAATCATTTATTAGCCTAAGGCACGTGTTTTAGACGGAGCTCCTAGAAGAAAACCCACACTTGCAATCCCAATTCACACTGGGAGCTATATGGTGAAGTTAAATGCTACTACACCCAAAGAGGCATTCCAATTGTGGCAGTCGCCTCACAGGGGGTATCAAGCCAGGTAAACCCACTCCCTTGTCCTTTTATCTCCATGTGACCCACTAAGTTCTGTCTTCGTATAAACAACATTTTAAAATGAAGGTGATGCTCTTCTTCGTACTCTCAACGATATGCTACAAACTCCCACTTGTCATGTCCCCTGTGAGTTATGCAGGTTTCCAGAAGTGAATGACTTTAAAATGAGCATTAAGAGTCACTTGTGTATGTGAGGTTTGTGAAGTGTACATGAGGTGTCATCTTTGCTCCTTCCCTGGTGGAATCTGTGATGTTTATTGCTGTCTCCCTTGACTCCCATAAGCAAATAGTGCACACTCAAAATAGGAGTGCACAACATCACTGTTTGTTTATGTGGAATAATAAGTGGCAAAGCAGCCCTAAGTTTACCATGTTTACCTGAAGGCTAGAAAGTTTAGAAGGGTGTTTACAGACATTTTGAAATGTGTCTGCATCCATTAGTCTTGAATGGAGTCTAGAAGCAGAGTCACTGTCATGATTCAAGGATTCGAACCAGACAAGCCAGAATAATGATGACCTGAAAGTGGTGAATGCTTTAAAATGGTTGCACTTTTAGGATAGGATAGGATGTTGAATTTGTTGTTTGCCGTGTTGTTTTTATATTAAAAAATATAATGGTTAGGGCATGACCAATATTAGTAATAACTGCTTTTGAAAGTTTCTGCACTTTGCTTTACGATAAAATGAAATGTCGTTCTAGAGCAAAGAGTACAAATTCTTAAATAATGTAGTTCTTTTCATATGAGTTTCCAACAAAACACAAATATTCAAAGAATAGTGGGATATAGAGAAAAAGTGGGTTGTCATGTGAAGATCATGACATTTGAGTGAAATGTTTTGATATGAAGTACAAAGAGATTGAATGAATAATTAATGTGATGTTATGTGGTTGTTAAGTTGTGATGTAACCATTATGTTTCCGGGTCCAAATCCAGGTCATTTGACTGTTTTCATTGGCTTTTACCAATCATTTGTTACAATCATTTCTGTTTAGTGACAGAGCTCAAGATAATCCTTTTTTCTGAATATTTATATCACAGATGTAGCCTCAAACTACACAATTTTGATAAGAAATGAGTGTGAAAATCGTTCAAATCACACAAGAACAAACAAAAATAAAAATGTTTGTGATATAAATATATACAATATTTTTCAATTATTTTTGTATAAAAACATATATATATAAATATGAATAAATAAATACATTTTACACCTCACTATACAGGCTCATCAAAGCTGACCCAGTCCCAATCAAATATAATGCCTGCCTTGTTTAATGCTAGATCACACACATTTATAGCTTTTATGTATGTCAAGGGAAAGGGGTCTAAACAATAGATTGTGCACAGCGCTTTGATACTTTTACAGCTAGCTGATAATGGATTCCCCCCTTCTCCTGTCAACTGCCCTTTCATTTGACCTCTCACTTATTTTATACGTTCTGCAAATTGGCATTTTGCTTTTCTGCCTAATTAAATGTATTTAAATAATTACCTACCTTTGATCTGAAAGAAAAATAGCCATCAGTAGTTTTTCAAAGTAAGTGCAGACTCTCTGAAAAGTTATGAGTCTCTCAAAGCGCCTTTGAATGGTTCATAATTCCAAGCACAATTATCAGTCCTTTCACATTAGGTTATCTTTTGTGAAGTACAACCAAAAAGGTAGAACGCTAATTGACCGTGGGGTTTAACATTTATAAAGGCACAATGCATTACATTTTTGACATTGTGCACATCTAATTGCTATGAACAAAGACGAAACGAGAAGGTTAGCATATGTAGATACAGCAGTGTCTTTTTCCGTCTCGTAATTTGAAGATAAGAGGTAGACCGGAATTAGGAACTGAAAATGTACACTAACTTTTTAACTTTTTAGAACTTACTCTGCAATTATTAACAAAATACAGGATGTGTGCATAGGAGAATGTAGCTGAGGATTCAAATGTGTTCACTTGCTGACATTGTTGGAAGTAGCCAAAAAGACTTGGGGAGCTCTCAGCATGTTGTATATGGTTCAATAATAGTCAGTAATTTATTTCCAGTAGCACTTTAAGTGTCCAATCTATGTATGTAGTCTCTGATGTTATAATCTGATGTTTCTGTTCAGAGATTCTGAAGTTAAAAGTAGGCGGAGTCTTTACTGGCAGCGCATCACTTTCTTATAGGATGAATTTTATGTAATGGATGAAAAAGTGGAATGTGCAGAGATCAGATGAGAATTCTGAAACCTACGATTTTACACTAGTCTAACTGGCCTCACCCATAGTTAAATAGAAAATATTTTAACATGGAGTGTTGTTGGGGTATAATACCTTTGGGTACCAGCCACTAGATTCCAGAAGATGAACTGCAGTTCTAATGGCTTCCGTGTTGGTGGTCCGACAGAAAAAGGGATCTTTTATTTGGTCCAGGCTGTTTTATCTCAGTTATTTTACCAGAAGTGGTCTGCTGATGTGTGCCATCTACTGGTAGATTCAATCACAATGACAGGAATGTCCAGTAAAAGTAAACAGATAAATAAAGGTAAAAAATCCAGCCCTGTATTATTAAATATTAGAACTAACTAATGACCTAAATCAGTACAAAAATGTAAACTATGATGCTCTGTCTGTAGTTAATTATTGCAAGTGTCTGCTTGTATTAAAGAGAGAGAGAGAGAGAGAGAGAGAGAGAGAGTACATCAGCCTGTCTGTAGACTGAGATAAACCGACATGAGGTGACAATTTCATAACAGCTTTGTGCAGCCACAATTCTGAGGGATTGGAAGGTTGGCCTCAAATAAGGCGACACGCGTGACAGGGATTTCATCTTCTTGAACCAGTCATGCCGCTGCAAAAAAGACGGCGTTTGATGAAATGCCTCCTGGATTGCATTTGTTGTCATCTTTCTACAGAGAGACTGTCTGAGGTGAATTTGAGGAAGGTATTAAGTTGATTTAAAACAATCATCCAGATTAAAGAGGTTATTATTTGGTTGTATCTGCAGACTTATCTTTTCTTGCTCAATTTTTGGCATGAATGCATGACCAAATGGATTGTGAACTGGAAATTAAACATGAAATTGTTATTTTTTTTATGTGCTGTCGTGTTTGGAAATCCAGTCAGGTAGATAAATTACTTATATATGAAAATAAAGCTGTGAAACAATGTTCAGTCTTTCATCTTCTTTCAGCGCTTCCCAATGCTGATTAACATCACATGGTTCTCGGTCTCTATAAACCTCCTTCACTCTAATACAAACCAAATCCATAATGTAAACCTGAACAAGTCAACAGTACTCAAAACATTTGTGGAACAGATTGCCTTTTTAAGATTTATTTTCAAATTCATATTTTTATTAATGAAATAGTAGTTTTTAACAGGAGAAAGAGTGAGATTTGGTGAGGAAATAATCCACATTCAGGATTTGAATGCTGCTTGCTATGCACAATGGTCATGCAAACCACCCACTGTTCCACTAGAGCTATATTTTGGGTAAATTTTCGAAAACTGTTTCAGTATGGTTATTTTAAAAAGTGTGTCTAGTGAACTAAACATTCCTTGAACATGAAAGGTATAGACGTGGTATGACCTCAGGTATGATCACAAACTTTAGTTGGGGCTTCTTTTGCACAAATTACTGCAGCAGTGGCATGGTATGGAGTCAATCAGTCTGTGACACTGAGACTCAGGTGTAACTAGAACCCAGTTTGTTCTGAAAGTGGTTTTCAGCTGTTCTGGATTGTTGTGTCTGGTCGTATCTTCACAACTCACTATAGATTCCCAATGGGGTTAAGGTCAAGCAAGTTTGTTGGTCATTTAACAACCAGGTACTGGTACCTTTGGCAGTGTGTGCACAAGCCAAGTCCTGCTGGAAAAAGAAAATCTGCATTTCTATGAAGTTGGTCAGCAAGGAGTGCTCTTAAACTTCCTGGTAGATAGCTGTGTTGACATTGGGCCTCCAAAAATACATCAGACCATCACGGATGGTTTGGAGTGTCATGCAACATGGATTCTTTACCTCTTCCTCCAGACTCTGGGATATTTATTTCCAAAGTTTTCTTTCATCAGAGAACTTAACAGATCAGAATTACTTAACACAAGGAATTTGTGGTGAAACCCATCTCTCGCATAGATCAGTGCATGGTGATTCTTGAAGCACTGACAGCTACATTCCACTCTTTGAGAATCCCCTTCCCTCATTGTTGTGGTGCTCCAGGGTGTGGTTATGCGTATTTTGTTCCACCACATATTTCCCTTCCCTTCACCTCTCTATTAATATTCTTAAACATGGAGCTCTGGGAACGTGTCTTTGGCAAATGCCTCTTGTGCCTTGCCTTCCTTGTGCAAGGTGTCAATGGTGGTCTTTTGGGACACTGTTTTTCATGATTTTCTAGCATGCAGAACTAGATTGATATACCATTTAAATGCCTATATCATTTAAAGGCAGGTGTTTTAAACTAATTCGCTGATTAGAGTATGGCACCGGGTGTCTTCAATATGGAACCCTTTCACATATATTTTATGAGATACTCCTTCCAGTTTCATCAGTTATAATACTCAAAATTAAATTATATAAATACCTGAAGTATATCATTCAGTGTGGAGTGAATCTCTACATTAATTTTTTGAATTAAATTGCTAAAATATATAAACTTTTTTCATGATATTCTTCATATATAACCAGCATCTGTAGCTGTTTTTAGAGTCTATGCATTGTTAGAGAGAGCAAACAGGTTTAATTCAAATATTTGAAGCGTATAAAAGATGATTATAGTAGCTGGTGCATAAAATGTGTGCCAAAATTGCTTAAAATGGTTTAGTGAAATTGAATGTAAACTAGCATGATTTTGTTGCACATCAATCTCCAATTCAATCGATTTGTCTTATGAAAAAGAAAAGGCTCCTGTTGTGTTCGAAAACAGCTCTCTTCAGAATCAGAAAAGCCAGTTTCTTTTGAAAAGGTCATTAGAGGCTACTCAGGCTGTCTGCTCTCTCCTGTTATAATTAGTGCATTAGAGATTTTCAATCTGGCTCAGCAGGCGACTTCTGCTTCAGAAACCTGACAAGCTCTTTCTGAGGCTATTCTAGGCAGAGAAAATAACTTCATATTTTCAAACAATGGCAATCATGGATTTATCTTGTCCTTTATGACATAAAACTGCAATGTCTAAAATTTGATGGCTCTGTTTGAAGAGTTGCAACTCAATATTCAGAAGCGAACATTTTTACAGACTGTAAGAGAAAGTCGGCATGTATGAATGAAAACCAATAAAATTGGAGGATATGTAAATGCTACTCAGGAAGTCCTACTCATTGAGAATAGAACCAGAATCCTTCTGACTGGGGGGCACTACCACTAAACACTTCACCACACAGTTACCTCAAACATAGTGTTGAAGAACAAAGCAAAAAGCATGAAGAACAAAGCAAAAACTTTTAACAGAACAATAACTAATTTATTTTTAGAAATTAGCTGAATTTGGCATTTTTTCAGAATTTTTTTTTTTGTTTTGTTTTGTTTTGTTTTGTTTTTCCAAAATGTTAAACTCATTTTGGTCGATTTGAGTAAAAATGTGTTTTCACAATAATGGTTAGATGAAAATCTACTTTTTCTTTTGCAAGCTTTCATAAAGCACCTCAAATTCATTCAAACATAAATCCAGATTTTAATGTTTAAAAATGTCTTTTTTTTCTCGAAAATATAATCTCCATGGACCTTTTTTTTTTTTTTTTTACAAAATGCTATACATCTTAGTCATCAATATAAAAGTTTTTTCTCAGTGAAATACTTCAAAATAATTTAACTGATTTGTGGGTACCAGTTCTCCTCAGAGTTGCATGGTTTGATGTTTTTCACAGACTTTTTCAGCGTATTTAAAAAGTACTGTAATGTTAGATTGATTTCGTGTTGTTCCAATCAGAATCCAGCATTCAAACAGACAATGACATTTCGAGATGGCACCTTGAAATAAAAACCTTTCATCATGAGTGAAACTTGTAAACCTGTAACCTTCAACTGGACATGTTTCATCAACACAGCTAATGGCAAGAAATCTCATGTATTTTTAGTGTTCTTAAAATGTCAAAATATAAAACTCAGTCAATGTCAAAAGCTGTGTGAAGCAGAAAGTGTATAATGATTATACAGAATAAGTTTCAAGAAAAAAAACGATTTTCTATTTTCTGCCTTAAGTTCTTTCGGAAAACTTCTGTCTGATGTCAGCTTTGATGCAGAGTCACAGCCGCATCATTTTTGGAGTGATGTGTGACTGATTGCAATGATGGTGAAGGACAAGTGTTACGTATACGCCACTTACAAAAATGCAAACAAATATCTTCATTAAATTCCTCAAAATCAACATGAAAATAATGCTCTCTGATTTTATGGCTAACACTAATTTGCTTGGGTTCATTTTCTCAGATACTGTACTCTCTCAAACCTTCATGGACTACTTGCTTTAATTGGGACATTTGCATTGTAATGACCCATGAGTCAATGTCCTTCTATTTCCAGCTTAATAAGCTTGAAACTCAACCAAAGGCTTGAAGTTAATGAACACACGATATTAAGTGTCACGAAAAGTGTAAAATGAGCAATGATAACTAGACACCATATATTTTGAATTACAAGATTTTGTCTATTATTATCTAATAAACACCCAAAATTCAAGAAAACATCAGATAGCAATAGCAAACATCCATAGCAAAACAGCTGCTTTGTATGTCATCATGCCATTATATTGTCTTGAACAGTCATAATTAACTATGAAAATGATTATTTTGTCAAACTATTCAAACTACTGGAAGCCAATAAGAGTTGCAGTGGGTCATATCTTCCAGTCTGATAACTCTGATAACATTTGCATCCCCCTGATGCAATTCTTCATTCCTCATTCTTTCCTGAAGGATCAGTTTATTGCAATTTTTAGTATATCAGTGTCTTGCAAGTTGTTGTGACCCTTAGTTGTATAATATGTGTTATGTTTAGCTGTGTGTATTCTAGTGTGTTTGTTTGAGGATTTAGTTCAGATGACATAACTTCCTGAGGAAATCACTTCCAGTTACATAACGTCCACCGCTTCATTAACATGTCCCTTTCCTATTGGCTCTGTGGTCCTGTTTATTACCCCACCCCCTCATCCATTTCTATAAAAACTCTGCTATTTGACTAATTTGTTAGCTTGTACTCTCACTAGCTGTCTGTGCTCTGATAGATTGTGTTATTAGATATTTGATTGGTATTTGACTCTTGCTTCATTCATTAAAATTTTCGTCTAACCATTTACTGATTTCAGATCAAGAGATTTTTGAGACTGGCTGTGATTGTTTTGCTCTTTAAGGTGTACTAGAATCTTATTGTCTGAGATAGAATGGGAAGTTCATTACAGCAGGAAGCTACATGCTGCTTAAATAAAGCAGCACAATTAGGTTCTTTCCGGACAAAAAGCTCCCTCAGGGTCTCCCCTTACCACTTTTCTGGTCTTCTTTGTTCTCAATGCAGCATGTGTTTAGCTAGTAGCATCGCTAATGTTTAAGCTAAATAAAGCTGTGTTTTCTGTTAAAACTTCTTAAACGCTTTTGGTTTCAGAAACAAAGGCAAACAGAAGTGTGTTAGATGCAATTACAGCAAAATAAATGTATATTTCATAAAAACAAAAACGTTTTCCATGTTGGAACCCTGGTCAACTAGTCATTTTTCACTATAATCTTACTTGATGGTTTTGTGCAGAGTAAACATATTATTTATTGTAAAAATGATGTTGTAGATCAAAGTCCTCATGAAACAACAATGAAAGCAATGCAGTTTTATATATGTATTAGAACACTCTCTAAAATGAATTAGCCCTTGTGAAGCATCTTTAAAATATAATGATTTTGCTTACAAACACTGGCCAGTTTTAATGACCATCGCTCCAGCCAGATGGTGCAGTAATGACATTCCAGCAGGAACTAAACAGAAGGCTTTGACCTTTTTAAACACAACAGTTTGTTACTTTAATATGACATGTTTTATCCTAGAGTGTTCTGCCAAAAGTGCATGAAAATGTACTAAAATCTATAATTCATGCATAAAATAGAATGCAGAGTTGATGGTTTCAAAGTTATTATACGTTATAATACTTCTAATGAAATAAATATTTCATTGGAAGTGGGAGACCACCATTTGCCCATCTTTTATTTGACTTTTCTTTGTTTAGTTTTTTTTTTTTTTAAGTTGAAATTAATCTATTTAAAGTAAAAAGATTCCAGAAAATATTGGTGTGTCTAGTATTGTTTAACCTCTATAATGGACCTGCTCCAGTTGAAGTTTAATCAGGAGGTTGAGTAAATGATAAACGAAAGCTTTCATTTTGAGACTCTGAAAAGCCCCTTGAAACACAGTGTTCCATTAGCTAAGCAAGCCATTATTTAAAAATGTATGAGTATGATTGAGCAGTAATTTAACACTCCTGTCTTGTGAGACCTGACCTCTTGATGATTTAAGATGTTCAGGGCGCACATCTGCAAAGTGCTACTCTCACAATTATACTCCAATAGCATCATTGCATTTAGTTTGGTGTATGTGCGTATTCAAAATCCAGTTCAGTGGTGAGCTCGATAGATATTGAACTGCAAGATCTTTGATAAAAGAGCCGTTCATTCAGTGCTATTGAGAGCCCATATCTGAAGAAGCTAATCAAATGTAATTAATCTTCATTGTGGGGATGAATCAAAACAGTGATTTTCTGTAAAGCCCAAAGCAGCATTACACACCAGGGTGCCTGCAGGTCTTCAAAGGGGGTTTGGTGCTCCATTTGTGTATTAGAGCGTGCAGAGAATGAACAAGGCCAGGGACATTACCCTTGCTTTGTATTCCGACACCCACCTCATCTAGATAACACACTTGGAAGTGTTTCGAACTGTGATGATCTTCATTTTGATTCTCAGTGTAGGGCTAAGCAGCATTGCAGAGACAGAAACTGGAAAAAACACATTTATGCAGAGCAAGAGAAAAAAAAAATTAAAGGGGTACTTTTAAAATTGCACTCTAAAAAGAAAAGATGGAGGCCACACCAAAGACTGGACCTACTGAAATATATTTAGTGTCTTTCAAAAACATTGAGCTGCAAAACATACCAAACAAATGATCTGATATGAACAAATACAAGTTATGTTGCTTTTCCACCAATTTGCTTTGATTGGATGCTTTTGGGTTTTTTATCACATCCTGTAGCCATTTGGATGAGGTTCTAAAAGTAGGCTGTTACGCCATGGTCAGATGTGGACCACTGCATGTTGACCACAAATTACTTTCATCTACTTTCATTCTTGGTGTCGTCATCCGCTAGAAGTTCAAGACAGATCTTCTGCCTTAATCCTTATTTTTCTGCAATCATCTATCTTTTAAACTGATCCTTTTATTTGAGCATTATAAACCACCACAGAAAAAGCATAAAAACTTCACTCAAGCCCTCTCCATTTTTTGTGCATTTCTCCTTTTTGATGTGTTTGTGCATTTCGTATGTATTTGCTATTAAATCATGAAAATTAATATAGAACGACAAAGTGGAGGGACTTGAATGGCATCTTTAAAGGCTTCTACACACTGATCCGAGTTAGGATTTGGACTCATTCTCTGCGTCAAGGAAATATTGATGCAATGACGCTCCCTGCCTGAAGATGGCATTTGCAGTACAACAAATGGCACACAGGGTAACTACGAAGAAGATGACGACAGAGAAGAAGTCAAAGAACACATAGTAAAAATTGTTTTTACTGTTGATGGCTGATCACAGGGAACTTTCGACAACAATGTGCAGAAAAGTGAGAATTTGTGCCCCGTTAGTTCTTTTGTATTATTTCTTTGCATAACTGCTTTGAAAATGTGGGATAAGCACCACTCGTGTTGTCAAAGAGCCAGCTTTCATTGGTCAATGAACCAATCTGAAACTGTTTTTCTTGGCACCATTTGTTCGAACTCTCGTTGGCGCCGTTGTTTTTGCATCCAAGATTGCACATTCACATCAAAAATTCGGATCGGTATGTAGAGGTTTTAAACCAAGCCCACTCAGAGCTGGAAGTCTATGGAAACACAAAAGTGAACTGTGGCGAGTGGAACTTTCGTGCCACAGGCCAGTGCGACCAAAACCGATTTGTTCATGACAGTCTGATTGGCTCAATTCTGATTTTTGCAAATGAAACCCAGGTAGCTTTCATAGGGTGCTAGATCGGACACGTATGCACGTATATTTTGTTTTTCAAAAGCAATTTGTGTCTGAATGGATATGTATCCGACTTTTTCCTCATCAATCAGCACTTTCTGACAGTTAAACGTTGCTGGAGAAGACTGTGACTGATTCCAGTGACTGATAGTAATGTAAGAGAACACACCAAAAAATATATATATATATAAAAATTCGGAAATTGAAGAATTAAGATCTGTGATGTAAACATAGCCTAAGGCGTTTTAAGAGCAGTTTATAAAATTTGGTGGTAAGCTGGCATTAGTTGGCACATGATTATAGAATTAAATGTGACCTTCAAAACTCATCATCCAACTTGCTCAACCAATTTGCTCAACTTTTTTTTATTTATTTATTTATTTTTGTTTCATAATCTTTCTTACTGTTTCATAAAAGTTTTATAGAGGAGATGAACATCCTGAACCTTCAAAGTACTAAAAGAATGCTCCTAAAATGAAATCTTTGGGTAATTAAAGTTTCCTTTTATTACTTTTTCTCACACAGATTTGCTTTGAGCGGAATGTTCCTTCATGATGCAAATCATACTGGTAAACGCTGTTCACGTAGTTTTTTTTATCCTACCGATGCCCGTTTCTCACAAATTGATTTCAGTTTGGTATTTAGGAAATGTTCATCATTAAGTTAAAGTTGTCAATGCCTGTTTTATCAAAAGAGCCCATCCAGCCCTTACAATGTTTCTGAGCGCCTGCTGATCATGCGTCCTTGTCCACAGCATCCTCAGTGGGTGGTTGGGTGTAAATAATGACTGTTACGTTCATCTTTACACCCAGCACAACACCTTCCCTAGACATAGTGGTGTCAGACATAATAAACTGATTTACACAGAGTGGGAAAAAGACGACTTAACCGCTGATGATGATTCATGGCTCTTGCTAGACAGAAGTCTCTGACAGGGATTGGGGGATGTTTCCTAAAGTCTTATTTAAACAACTACATAGAGGCAAGGCATAGCTCACAATGTGGCCTCTGCATAGACTCCTATGCCTCCGCCATAAGCATAACAAACATCAGCAAGGACCAAAACACTGAGATATAGATTAAAAAAATATAAACATACGATTTTTAGCAGGTTACAAAGTTTGCAGCCAATTAATCAGATCTACCGTAGAAAATCAAAACACGATAGAAGTCCACACAGCCCAACCTAGAAACCCCACTGCTAGCTACCTCTTAGGAAGTATTACTGCAGCTAAAACTCAGACAGAGCAGAGATGTATAAATCGGCTTAAGATGTCAAGGCCAAACACAAAACCCAAGCAAGAGACTGGAAGAAAACAACCAATGTATTAACACTGCAAAAATCCAACAAAGCCAACATACTCAATAAAGGAAGAAACGTGAAATAAATCCAGTCACTGAGGACAGGAGGTATTTAAAGAACAAGTTCTGTAATCCAGGTCCAATGAAAGAAGAAATCCATAGAAACAGCAAGTGTTGAGGGCTGGTGCTGATCCAAGGACAGGCATGGTAGGCATGGAATCAAGGTGAACAAGATCTGAGGGCAAACAAAGCTAAAAATCTCAAGAAAACAACTAAAAAACTCAATGAACAATTGATCAGAGGGTCATGAAGCCAGAGCATAGATCTACTATTGCAGACTGGATGAACTAGCGGTAACTGGTTGAAGTTCCCAGGATTAAAACTACCACTGGTTGATCTCCTGCAGGCCGTTTCCAGTCAACCAAAGAGATGATGAGCCACGTCCATGATATCCACAGCTCCAACAAACAATTAAAAAAGACTCAAAAGAAAAAAACTACACAAAATAAACGATGATATTAGATTTCACAATGTGTCATTTCTCACCAATGTTTTGAATTAAGTAGGAATTATGCGAGTTCAAAATATATATTGATTTCAAATATAGTGTGTAGGTTTCAAAAGAGCTTTGATATTTTTGGTTTTAACTGAACATTACAAAAGTTATGACATAATGTCAAATTAAAATGTGTGATGGTCTTTCAGTGCCATCTAGTGGTAAGGAGATAGCCCTCGGAAGTACAAGACTTGTGACATGGATAGTTTTTAAAAAAAAAAACAAAAAAAAACACAATGGTACAAAAAGTGCTTGGAACGTGGCAAAAGGTTCAGGAAAGGTTTGTTTTAGTTTTTACAATTTTCAGAATTGTTTTGACCTTGTTTTTGCTATTTGGGGGGATTCCCTTTCAGGCGGGGGTACACCTTGGATGTGTCGCCAGTCCATCGCAGAGCAACATACACTCACACATTCACACCTAAGGGTAATTTAGATTATTCAATTAACCGGCTGCATGTTTTTGAAATTGTGGGGGAAACTGGAGTACCTGCAGGAAACCCACACAAACTCAGTGAGAAAATGCAAACTTGTAACAGTGCTACCCACTGCGCCACCATACTGCTCTTTGGGGGATTAATAGTAAATAGTGAAAAATATTAATAGTAAAAAAGGCAAATTTTAATAATCAGAATTGTACCTTTTGTACAATTCCAGGATTGTTGGAATTTTAGTTTACAAATAAATTTGTATACATAGTTAAAAAGGTTAAAAAAAAGAACCCAAAGTTAGAGTACAATAAAATCAAGCATTGCCACAAAACTGTTTTAAATGTAATTTATTAGAGCAATTTGTTAGAGAAAAAATTGTCAGTGGTGGACTAAATTTGTATCACAATACAAAGAGTAATATTTTAAAAGGGAGCTTTCAAATCGTAAAAAAATGTAACTATTGTAATTAATTGTTTTTATTTGGTGAATGTTCTTCAGCAGTTCAGTATTCTTCATGCAGCACCATCAAAGTCTCTATGGTAAATGCATTATGATTTTGCACAGGCATGAATAAGTTCACCGCTGATGGCATTTTTGTAATGTAATGCAAATGAATCTGCTCATCTGCAAAATCAGATGGGGATCAAGAAAATTCTGAAAGGAAAAAAAAAACCCTTTACAAGAGATTAACCTCACAAACCCCTTTCACAATGAAACCTGGCTTGCATGAACAGGCTGCAGTGCCTAAAATGCTGCTGTCCAGGCTAGAAAACATGACTTGTCGAGTAGCCAGATAATAGAAAGGTATTGATGAAAAAAAATCTGTTCTATCACTGAGAAGAGCCAGATCAAAGCTCCATTAATTAGATGATTGTGATGGTGAATGGAATGGAATGAATGTACTGGAAAAGAGGTTTGCTTTGTGGTGGAAAACATTGCTGGAAAGAATGGATGGGGTGAGGTGGAGGGCAAGGAGATGGAGGGATAATGCAGAAGGTTAGAAAAAATAAAGAAAAAACAGAACTGATCACTGGGAAAGAAATGATGAAAAGAGTAGGATGGAGGTGAGAAGTCAGAGTGAAGTCTGGAGGTGGAGGGTTTGACCTTGCTTACATGTGTTTCTTCAGAGAATAGGGGATCATTACGGGTTGTGGATGTGTATAGCAGGTGCTGAAAGAGCTATGCTAGCCATTCCGTTTCACCTAACACATTTAGATGATGGTGCCAGGAGAGCACAGTGTAAATGATGGTGAAATGGGGGAGGTATTTTTGGAACAGGACATATTTTCTCATGGAATTTGTTTCAGTTTTTCTTTCATTCTGCAACATGTTTTATTTCAAAACAGAATTTATTTAAATGATTTAATAAAAAAGTATTACATTTGCGTTTTCATTTTCAAACTGAAATAGATCTTAATAAGTCTCCTATAAAATAAAATAAACCTTAATTATGTATTTTTTGTAAGTGTAAATAATAGTTAAATCTATAAAAAAATAATAAAATGACCCATTTTCCCCTAAAATGTCAATTACGGAATAAAAAAAGGCAATAAAATTTTCAAAACCAATCCGATCTTGAATTTGAAGTTTCTTTGTTTTGAGTTATTTAGTTTTTTTAATCAATCACCAATAAGTTAAACATAAAGATATACTCCATAAAATGAATAAACAAATAAATGAAAAGTCCATTTATTGTGTTTTTCAACCCAAACTCTTTTTTTTTTTTTAAATGTTCATGTTTATTTATTGATATCTTTGTCGTTGATGCTATGTCAATTTTCTATTGAAGCGTTTTCTTTCATGATGGCTGTAAAGTGGACAGAGGTCAATAAATCAACATATAAATAACACTTTTTATCCCAGAAGAATGCTATTTTTGTCTTATATCCTCACTGACCCAAATCCCCACCTATGCTTCTGGTTGATGAAACCAATTCCCTAAAGAAAACGATTGCCAGACAAATGTTTGCCTGAAAATCTCAGCCTCTCTCTTCCAAAGGGGCTTTTTGTATGTAAACAACTTTCAGATGATTTCCCCTGACAGCGCAGCTGAACTCACTATACTGTAAAATGACAGCCGAGAGGGGTCTTTGTATTCCCCTTTTATGTACAGCCTACAGCATGAATGATGATATAACATACATTGTGAATTATTTATACCGTTTAGTGTTTTCGAAAACTGTATTAGCAGTTATAATGCGTCCAAAGTTTATGGTTATGTTGGCATAGTAAAAATCGTCTTTGCAATTGGATTTCTTGGTTTACATTTGCATGGAATCAACAACAACAACAACAAAAACTACTAAGTCCAGTAGAGCAACGTTCTTTTGAGTGTTTGACACTCATAAAAATACTTTTATTTTTAATCACTTTCTAAAGCCTGCCAAAAGGTTATATCATGCGAATACAAATTATAATTTAGACCGAATACATAACTTGACTGTTTTATTGATGAGGTCATTACATTTACGTCATTCTGGCACATCTCAAGCTTCAAAGGGGTGATGTGAAGAGTCAGAGGGAATTGCAGAAGTCAGAGGTTTGACACTTTTGGAACAGTCCTTGGAAAACTTAGGTCAGCAGGGATTAATTAGCTTTCGGAGACCCTCACAGCAGATGTCAAGGTAATCTTGGGTTGCAGACTACAGAGGTCAATGCAATATCTCAACAGTGGAGATGAAAAGCGATCTCACACAATCCACTGGGTTGGACGCAAGAACCTTCATCCGTCCAAAATTTTTTTACTTAGTTCAGGAAACACATGGAGGTTCCAAACTACATACGATTGCAACTCTAAAGGATTTTACAGATTAATTTGCATTATTTAATTTTTTTATTTTATTTTTTTTGTTTTATTAAGCGTTGAGTTAAATTTTTGTTTTGTGTGCGCTTTAGTATTGTGTTTACTTTTTGTTTCTTTAATGTTTTTCAATTTCTGTAATTTTTGGGACTATATACTTTTAAAACTGCTCTCCACACAACTAAAACCACTTCCACATTCTCCTTAGAGTAGATACATATTTGATGAGCTCATATAAAATAAATAAATGTCATCTCAGTTACACTGCAGCAGAACATGGCTGACATACAAAGCTATTGTGTTTTCCCTATACAAGTGAGATCTCTTGAACCCACCTCTGAAGAATGAGAGGCATGATTTGAGCAAAGAAAAAAAAAAGAATAAAGCTCCTTCAGAAATCAGAATTTTACTCATAGAATTAGGTTCTTGTCTCATTCAGCACCAGAACCAAAACAGTTGCAGAAGATCCAGGACTAGGGGGCCTTCAAACAAGATACAGTGTTCAGCATAAATGAGTAAACCCCATCAGAAAGTACACAGTAATCAGTAACTCCATATTGTGAAATTTAGGTTCAAAATTAATACACATGAATACAATTTTGTATGAGCACAATGATTTATAAGGACAGAACCACGTCTTCTGGACGTTTTGCAATATATATATTGCAAGTACATTGTATATAGCAGTACATTGTTGAGATCATGATGCCATCAATGAAATGCAGATCCCCAACACCAGCAGCCCCAAAGAAGGAAAGTGCCACCACCATGTTTCACTGTAGGCACTGTGCATTCTTCTTTGAAATCCTTACCTTTACGTTGCCCTAGTGATCTTTGTCTCATTACTCAAGTATAGTCCCAGTAGTCTTCATCTGTTTCAGCACATTCTAAGCATGCTTTTTTGCTCATGGCATTTAGGAAAGGCTTCCTCTGTGGATGATTCCCATACATGCCATTCCTCTGCAATGTGTGCTGTGTGGTGTCACCGGAAACTCCAGTTTGGCTTTCTCCTGCTTTTCCTGACTGCAGTGAACTTGCATGGCAATATCCCTAAACTCTTCTCACCAGAAGACACACCTGTCAAGAGTTTCTCTCCCGTCGACAGCCTGGACATCTCTGTTAGATGGTTACACTTCCAGCTTTCTTATATGTTTGGATCACTTTTGCTTCACATTTCCTTTCCCAGATTTTGTGTCATTTCTCTTCCATGGGGAGCCATTGTTAACAGCATGAAATGGGAGTGGCTTTTCTTTAAGTAATGCTTATATAGCCAATAAATTAATCATTAGACTCACGTTGGGTCGAATGCTTGTTTATTACAATTTTGTAGTCCTAAGAGTAGCTTTTCACCTAAGACTATAATTAAAGTCTTCTCAACATGGCCTTAAAGGAATTTGTTAGGAAAATGCTCCAAAAAATCTTGTTTGCGATCAATGGCCCACATTTTGTAGTGAAGCATCTCATATCCAATGTTAATTCTGAAAGGAAACTAAAAGTTTTCTGACGGTTTTAGTGTGGTGTACTCATTGAGCACAGAAGGAGACTAGAGTGCAGGTGAGCAGCAGGATTTGCAGTATGTGTGGTTGACTGTCATTACCCAAACACTACTATACAAATATCTCAGGAAGTGGATTCAGGCTTGAAGTCCAGTGATTGGCTGCACGGAATGATGTGATGGAATTCAGGTGTGCTGGGGAATAACTAGTGATAATGTGATTGGAGTTCTGTTTGATTCAGGGACTGTGGAAACCAATCTCACATCTTTGCAATCTTTACTCATTTGTGCACAGTTCTGCGATGCAAGTCCAAAAATGTAGCACAACCTTCTCTCACCACAGGAGGCCTGGAAGCACCTTCCTCAGCATTCTCTCAGTTACAGAATACTAAGAACAAGTACAGAAGTATAACATTGATTTTTAAATCCATGTCCCTGGATAAAGAGAAAAAATAAATAATGGACAATTTGCTTTTGGGTTTTAGTACTCTCAATTCATTTAAAGTGCTCATATTTTTTCAATTCCCCTAAATTGATGGAGCTTATAGTGCCGTTTATGTGTAAAAGCTTGGCTTTTGCTGTGTGCTAAAGTGTAGATGGAGCTTTTTGCTTTTAAATTGGATGTTGTTTTCAGCTCGCCTCAGAAATGTCATCTCCATCTTCCTCCTGTCTTAGAGTGTGTAACACCTAGATACTTCCACCAGGAGTTGGCCTATTGGCTTAAAAGCTTATTCTGTTCCTAAGTGTGATAACACAATCGATTAATTGGAAGAAACCGTTGCTTTTCTTCCTCTTAGTCACATTAAACTGATTATTGTACTGTAAAATTCAGTGGAGTGTAGACTTTGGGGTAAGGCTTTTAACATTTGGAGAGGAAGGATAGTGATCCGTTCATAAATGAGAAAAAAGGTTTGAGAACCTTGTTCTACAAGAGATTTTAATCGATGAATGCTATGAAATGTGTTTGATCCAGTTTGTCTTTGATAGTTACTTTTAAATATTTAAAATATTTTGGGACCACAAGTCAAAAATGTGGTGTAACTTTGGTATAATCTGGAAGAAAACATAGCTGTCTGTTTCTTAATATTTAGAAATGTGCCCCCTACAGCATCTGCCACAAGATGGGATTCGACTTGATTTGAGTTGATTGACTCTGCCTCAAGTCTCTACGTTCAAGCAATTTCCTTGCGACAATGGACTGATTTAGGTTGAGATTTGAGTGAATATTTCACTTTTTGACTGGTAGTGTGGAAACTTTGCTACATTTCCTTAATCAGTGGCATAATTGTCAGAGATTCATATCCACAGCCAACATTTATGTCATCACTGTCTCCAAAAACTTTTTCATTCTACACTCATCCTGCAGCCTGACAAGGATAGCTTTCATACATTTTACAGAATCAATACAGTGAATAAAACTAGTGTGTCTCATTTGGAAAGTACAGCTCAGATGTTGGAAGAAAAACAATGAACCAGAAGAGATTCCTTATATTGCAGATATTTTAATTATTAATGTCTGTATTTTGAAATTATACAGAAGCAAATGCTTTGCATTTAACTTGTGGCACATTTATTAATGTGTCAAGAAAATACGTCAAAAATTTGCTACAATAGTCAAAACAAACACTCACTTTATTAGGGCCACTTTATTAGGCACACCTGTACAACAGCTTGTTAACGGACATTTCTAATTAGCCAATCACATGGCAGCAACTCATGCATTTAAGCATGTTGGCATGTTCAAGATGATCTGCTACAGTTGTGCATTTAATAAAGGTCATTAAGTGATAGTGGGTGTTGGTTTGAGAAACTGCTGATCTACTGGGATTTTCAAGCAAAAACCGTCTATATGGATTTTTAGAGAATGGTCCCAAAAAAATAAAATATCCAGTGAGTGACAGTTCTGTGGGAGCAAATGCCTTGTTGATGCCAGAGGTCAGATGAGAATTGCCAGGCTGGTTTGAGCTGATAGAAAGGCATGACACAATAACTCAAATAACCACTGATTACAATAGAGGTATGCTGAAAGACATCTCTGATGCAACAAGTTGACTCTTGAGTTAGATGCGCCACATCAACAGAAGACCACACCGTGTTACAATCCTGAGGAAAAAATAATCTGTTAGTCAGGCATCTCTCCATTTTGGACAATGAAGCATCTGTAAACTGAAGCTTGACTTTAACATTTAAAAACACCACCCTCCATGCTTAAGGCAGAGTTATTCATGGTCAGAGTAATGCTTGGGCCTCAGCCAAGAACTTGCCCCACTGAAATCAAAAATTAATTGGCTGTCTGAAAGGCCATAAATGCACTTTTCATAACAGTCGCAAAAGGTCCCTATTCGAAATTGCATCTGAGCCATTAACATTATATTAAAATAAATCATATGCAACATTTTTAGTAAGTGAGCATATAGTGATTTAGTATATAAATTTGACTTAAAGAAGGTTACAATCCTTCAGGTGATCTTTATTTAAACGCATACAGACGTTAAAGAGGCTGGGTTCTTTTTTTTTTTTTTTCAAGTTTTATGAAGATTTACGAAAGCACAATTAAACTGCTTAACTACTTTTTTTATACAAACAACAGCAATACTGTAAAACAATTGCATTCCAGGTGCTACTTTTTTCTATTTAACCTATTAACACATTTTTTTTTTGTTAATATCTCTTATATCTTTTATTTTCTTTTATAATTGACCCTTTGATATTTCATGATTTTGAGGCCCATTTCAAATATTTAAAACATTTTCATTAAACAATCAATTAGTTCTAATGATATAAATGCATACATAAAGTGGTTGTGTATTTTCCATGAAGGCGAGATTCGCTCATGTATTGAGTGATGTGGGTTGCCTGGTGTTTTTCCTCTTTGAATTTATTGTTCCACTTCCATTTCATGCATAGAAAACATTTTCAGTGCTTTTGAAAGCTGCATTTAATTTCCACCAGGGACTCACAAGTTCCACAAGGGCTGCTTTCATCAGGGTCTTGTTAAAATGCAAAGAAAGTGTGCATTAATTTCTTATTTAGCTGAACCTAATGTGCCCTGCTTGCTGTTGTTCCAAACTTCATTAAAGTCATTACATTTTTTTTATAGTTCAAATTGTTTACACAATAGAATAATTGTTAAATACAAAAATAAAACAGTAAATAAAGATATTAGATTTGAGTTTGTTTTAAGACACCGGCAGTTGTTTCATTGTCTTCAGCTTGTCTGGATGTTTAGTAATTCATTACATTTTAAGCTAAAAATAAACAAATTTTTCAGTCTCTCCCTGAATTACCACATATCAGTACTTTTGAGTCAGTGTATATATCTAATTTCCTTTAGGAACTGTGAGCTTACTCTGGACCCAGATCATGCACACACAGGAAACTTGTCCTCCAGTGATGAAAGTCAAGCAGGTTCCTGCATATAACCATTGATCACCCAGGTGGATACTTCAAAGAAGTTTTTTTCCCCTCTACTTTTTGCCCTCCCTTTCAGACAGAAAGTCTGGAATGATTTAACTGTCTGTTGTAAATGCCTGCAGCTTCACTGTTTGGGTTAGGTGCATTCATTTTTAAATTCAAATTTTGCTATTTGGTCAGGCGTATCGTACTTTGGTATAACATTCATTTGCATAGCCATAAATGATGATTTTCCCCACTAAAAAGCATATTGACTTAGTGGTTTACATGTAACACAATACATGTTTTAAAGTATCATCTTGTGTGTGATCAGAATGCATCACCATTTTTTATCTGTATTACAGAGATATCAAGAGGAATCACATTAGACACTTAGACATTTCAGAACGGAACCCGCATGGAAAAAAAAGATAACTTTTCAGATATTTGCTTTACATTAAAAGTATTTACATTAAAAGAACAGACAGGATCTTTTTTCATTCATTCATTTTCATTCCCGCTTATTCCCTTTCGGGGTCACGGGGGTCTGCCGGTGCCTATCTCCGGCACACATTGGGCGAGAGGCAGGGGTACACCCTGGGGTACACCAGTCCATCACAGGGCAACATTCACACACATTCACACCCTAAGGGGAATTTAGCTTATTCAATTAACCTATCCGCATGTTTTTGGGGATTGTGGGGAAACCGGAGCACCCGGAGGAAACCCACGCAAGCACAGGGAGAACATGCAAACTCCTTCCAGGAAGGTCACCGGCGAGCCTTGAACCGACAACCTTCTACCTGGAAGGCCACAGTGCTACCCACTGCGCCACTGTGCTGCCCCAGGAAAAGAGATAGTGAGGAGAAAAAGGAGAAAATAACAGAGACAGATAGATAGCTTTGAGAGCATCAAAGCGAGCTGGAGGTATAAGGGTGGGGAGGAAAAAGAAAGGTGAGAGAAAGAGAGAGGGAAATGTGAGAAAGAGCGAGAGCACAAAAGATACAAATACAGGAGAACGAAATAGAGAGAGTGAAAGAAAAAGAGAAAAATAGAAACCAAAGAAAAAGGAAGAGAGGAAAAAAAGGAGCAAGAGTGAAATAGAGAGAATGAGAGGGAGAGCACAAAATAGTAGAAAGAAAAAAAGAGAATGAGAAAGAATAACTGCTTCATTATCAAACATTCGACTATTTTCCTGGCTATTGAAACGATAAAAGAAAATAAACAAGTTCTTGCAAAATAATTTCCATTTCTACTGATTGTATTGATGTGACTGTATTGTATGGGTTACATTCGCTGGATCACTTCTTTATATGCAATTTGATTGGAAAGGATAGGTGCCAAACCCTGTGGAAAAAATAAATAAATAAATAAATAAAGCAGTTAAGGCAGGTTGAAAAAAAGTAGTGCCGTAAATGGACAGATACAGAACTATAAATGTACTCAAGTAAAAGTATACATTTTTAAATCTACTCAGTAAATTACAATTTGTGAGGAAAAACTACTCAATTACAGTAATTTGAATATTTGTAATACATCACTGATAGTCATTATAACAAATGATGATTAGATTTCTCCCCCATCATTTGCTTCCAGAGGTTCCATTGAACTTTACTGCTTATTAGGTCTGACCACGGGTCATCGTTGTCCAGTTCCTGATCTCTGTCTGATATCTGCTTGTGTATGTGTGTGTTTGGTGCAGATGCAGCAGCGCATCGACACATTCTTTCATTTGGAGCAGCAGGAGAAGCAGTCAATCCGCAGCCAGCGCCTGCGCAGAGCTGTCCTGTGCCTCAAGAGAAAGGAAAGAGAGCAACGTGGAACAGATGAAGAGGAAGAGGAGGAAGAGAACAAGGTGTCACCCTCTAAACAGAGCCGGCTAGAGGCTGAGGGGGGCTTCATCTCCTCACAGCCTCACCTGAACTCTCCTGGAGAGGAAGACGAAACTACTTCTGGTCAAGCCATGATGCCATTAAGGGCGGAATCAAGCAGCTCTTGCTCAGAGGAGGAGGCGGAGTCTGGAAGCGGTGTTGTTATGGTTACAGCTCGATCTGTGTTTGAGGGTAAAAACAGAGGAAGAGCAAGAGGACGAAGCAAAAGGAGGTGATTACAATCCAGGACCTGATCCAGAACACACACACACGTTGATGGCATAAGAGACGTTGCGCAATTGACATGTGATCAAACTGCTCACCAATTATGAGCATCTAATGCAGACCATCAGTATCTGATCTTGGATTTAGCTATTTTTAACATCTTCATATGAATTTCAGTAAAATAAATAAATAAAATAATTCTTGTTTGTCTGTGATATTTTCTAACATGACATCAATTCTATCTGCAGCCCACAGCACTGTCCCTCTGTTTTTTTTTTTCAATTCAGGTTCTGTAATACCCCAGTTCTTTTGGAAGAAAAAGTGGAGCTTAACCCCTTCAATCCAAGATACACTAAGATCAAAAAGTATTTTCCAGAATGCTCTGTACACATCAACCAAGTAGCAACCTTTGACTGTATATAATGTGGACGAAGTGTCGGTAACGTTACCATTGGTTTCTTGCAAAGTGAAATTGGGCTCAAAGTGGGGGTCGCCAGCCATCATGAAAGTGCATCACTTCTTGGCAGGACGTGGGCATAGAAACAACACACATGACAGTCTAAAACCACGCACAAAAAAAGAAACAACTTAAAAAAAAAAACAGAAGTTGCCAGGTTCCTC
>SRMA01025875.1:870698-976229 GCA_007224835.1 Danionella cerebrum | reverse complement strand
CTCTTTAAAAATTGGGTGCGTCTTATGTGCCGGTGCGTCTTATGAGCCGAAAAATACGGTACCTCAGAGATTTAAGCCAGAATTCGTAGATAAAAAAGTATAGTAACCAGGGTATAAAGGCTGAAGAGTTTTTTTGTGAATTAGGATAAGTTAAAATTCAAAAATTGAGATTTAAGTGAAAGTTTTTGATTAATGCAACAATAATGAGATTGAAGTCTGAATTTTAGGAATGTCAGAATTGAAATAACATTTTTTATTTTTAAGTAATAGTTCAAATAAATTTGCATTCTGTGGGAAAGCTCAACACTGAGATCCAACATTAGTCAACTTTTTTAAATATCTTCACTCAGTTTTGAGACCAAATTTTTCTTTTTTTATTAAAGTTAGAATTTTGAGTTCACTGGAACAATTTTGAGATTAAAGCAACAGTAATAATTTCTCAGATTGAAATCAGCATTTTGAAATTAACTGAACCATCCTGAAATTTTTAGATTAGCAATAATTCTAAATCCAGAATTCTGGGATTAATGGAATATTATCAAAAAAAGTCTACGATTGAAGATTAAACGTTAAAGAATTTTAAAGGTAAAACTAAGATCATGTTCGGATTTAATTAGGAAATTTGAGAATAATGGAACAATTTTGAGATGACAATTTTAGGATTGAGGTATGAATTTAGAGCTGATTGGAAAAACCGAGAAAAACAGCTAAATATGAGATTTAAGTCAGAATTTTAAGATTTATTGAACAATCTTGAGATTTAAGTGAAAAATGAAAACAGAACAATCAAAATATTGGAGTCGGACTTGAGATTAATGAAACAATTTTGCAATTTATGTGAAATTTTTGATGAATGAAAATTATGAGATTAAGTCAGCATTTTGAGATTAATGGAACATTATTTATAAGTGTAGCCAGATTAATGGAACAATTGTGTGATTGAAGTCAGAACATTATGATTCATTAGATTTTTGAGAACTTTGAGAATTGAATTTAAATTTTTAAATTCATGTAAAAATTCCACGATTCGGGTCAATTTTAAGATTAATTTCAAAATCCTTTGAATTTCAGGTTCTTTAACAAGAATCAATCAATATTGGTCTGAATTCTATGTTTATTTGTTTAAGGAAAACTGTTCGATTGAAGTTGGAACATCAATTTCTTTTAAGTGGCGAGGTTAATCCTCTTGTGGATATCTGTGGCAGCTTACAGGTCACCAAACATTTATGCGGTAAGCATGCATCCACCCAGAGGGCTAAGTGAAATTAAAATAGTTTTTCTCCCATCACGGGCCCTTTGTGACCTCAGTGTTTTTAAATCGATGTCGGGTGTGTGCATATAATGCTCTTTACCATCTCCGAGTGCTCTCCATGCTCTTTTAGCTCAGGTGCAGCATCATCATTCAGGAATGCTGCCTGCACTGCCCGAGGGGAGCGCGCTGTTCACAGGTTAACCTTTGTTTCTTCTATTTTAAAGAAATCGTGTGCAGATCATTTCTCAGCATTGCATCACCTAGATGTTGCATTTCTGTGTGTGATGTTTAGCCTCTAAAAAGCTTTAAACTGTTGAGGGGGAAGTGGATGTTTCCTCATCTCTCGTTAGGGGTGTTGATCAATTCGGGCGCTTCTCTTTTCTCCCATCCCAATCAATATCAACCTTGATTTATCGATCAAATTAAAGCTATGTTTTAATTCTAGCAGCGTCCTCTCCTCGGTTCCATCTTCCGGTAAGCAGAGCTCTGTGATGTGCGCTCCCGGTGGTTACCTGGACTTCTCGTGGGCTCCGGCCTCGTCCTCGCTTCCGCTGCCGGTCTGCAGCTCTCCGGTGATCGCCGAAGCCTCGTCCTCTTCCTCCTCCGCCTCGGGCTCCTCATCTTCCGCCGCCTGGATGGCCACGGTGATGGTCACCGGAGCGCTGATCTCCCGTAGGGGCGCGCTCATGCTCGCAGCCGGGATCGCGTCCTCCTCCTCCGGGGCTGAGCTCGACGGGGACGCGGCGCGGAACGGAGAGCACAGGCGGCAGCTGAGAGCGAGCACGGCCGAGAGGAAGCGCTCCGCTGCCGACCAGAGCGAGCGGAATCTGCGCCACGGAGCGCGGGGCTCGAACGCGTCTTCCGCGTGTGTCAGAGGCTCTGCGCGCTTGAATCGCGCTCGGGGATTGGACCACGGCGACGCGTCCCCGCCCCACCAGCCGGAGCCGAGCCAGAAGGGCGGCAGGAGCAGCGCGACGCAGCGCAGAAGCGCGTCTATCAGTGCGGGGTACTCGACGCGACGCGTTCTCATGACTCAAAGGGGACGCGATCGTCGCGCGCAAGTGTTTATATGGGTTCACATTGATTAGATCGCTCGCTTCAGGTGAGGATGATTACCGCGCGCGCGGGCGAGCAATCAACGCGTTATTGACGCTCGGATGAAAAGAGGATTGAGAGCTGGAGAGGATTAATTCCTCACTCCCTCATTAAAATGATTCATCTGTTTGGTGACTGCTCGGGTGGAAGGAAGCTCAGGTTTACACCTGTCAAGTTTTGTATTTAAAATGTAAAGTATTTCCAGGATCTTTTACATTTTAAGACAGGTTTACCATGATAGCTATGTCAGCCACATATAAACTACAATCTTCCTTTGTTGACACTGAAATTATAGTAACAATACGAGTTTTTTTGAGGAGCTCAGCATCTAATGAAAGATCAGAACCTGCTCTGCTTTTAAAGAGAAATCCGGGTTCATGGAAACAGTTGCAAGACCTCAAGAGTTTCATGGAGCATGGTCTCTTGAGAAGTGTTCAGGTTTGGTGCATTTTAAAGGTGGGTCTTGAAGATTCCTGGGAAACCTCTGAATCTTAGGGTCGAGATGAAGAAGACCTGTTTCAACCAAGTGTGTTTCAGATGGCCCAACCGACATGAGCGCCCCCATGGCGCTGGCTGAACAATGATTCCAGCCAATATAAGGCTAGGGGAAAAAAAGCGTAACTTTAAAAAATATTTTGTCAAAAATTATCGAAGGTTTTCTATACCGTGAACAAAATTCAATCGTTTTTTTTTCAGTTTATCTTTGTGTGTTTCACAATGGCTCAATTTTCCGCTACACAAAAGAACGCTGTCAACACGTCATGAGAAAGATCATTTAAGCTGCCAACAACCAAATTCAGAGAAGTTGTTCTCAAATACATTTACATTTATGTATTTAGCAGACGCTTTTATCCAAAGCGACTTACATTTCGGCGGGTAAACATTAGCAGTGTGTTACAAGGTCGGGTTAATCAGAAGACACACAGATAGAACAGGTTTGAGATGATAAAGAAAATATATTCAGTGCTTTTTTATTATTATTAGTTAATTTAGTAAGTGCTCTCGAAGTAGAATTGCTTTTTAAAGGTTGAAAGAGGCTTAGCTTTCTGGATTGGGCGGCAAGAGAGTTCCACCAGCCAGGAACTGTGAAGGAGAAAGTCCTGGTGAGAGATTTTTGCCACTTTGAGATGGAGCCACCAGATTCTGTTTATTTTGTGTTTAAAATTCCAAAACAAGTTTTATATAACAGACTGCATGTGAGATGGGTGTGTACGAGCCAGACAGGAGGTGACAGCACCTGATCAGCATCTAGATCTTTTGCCTCTGACCAACAGCTTGTGATTAGAGGAGAGCGAGAACCAGACAACGAGGGTGGTTTTCATTTTCGTGAGAGACTGAGAGTGGAATATGATTTTGGGTCTCACATAGTTTTTCAGCTGATGTGAGATATTCAGTGTTCGTAACAGATGCCGATTATGAGAATCTGACGATGAGCTGATGTTTATCAAACAGATTCTCATCAACAGATGCTTTCCATCAGCTCCTGCTGCACCATTTGGAGTTTGCTGAAATTATTGATCAGAGACAAGAAGATGTTTTAAAGAAAAATATCCAAAAGCTAGAATGCGACCATCTTTTTCTTGAAACATTAGTTTATTCTTTAGCTTGTTCATCTTCTTATCAGTCTGAGTGATGTGGGCTCTTCTAGGTTCCACAAAGTTCAGTCAGGTCACTGAGTGATGAATAATTGACCTTCATCCACTTCAAAATGTCATTTAGACAGTCTGACATGCAAGTTGGAAAGACAGGTGGAGTTAAGTGTCTTCAGCATAACAATTGGGAAAGAGCAGGGGACCAAGAACTGAACCCTGTGGAACTTCTGTGAGCAGCTGCAGCATCTTGGACACCTTTCCACCCACCTGAAGGTTCTGACAGTGAGATAGGACTGAGAGCCGGTATAATGGTGTGTGAGACGGCCTAAAGAAGGTGAGAGGGTAGGACCGCTGGTTTGATGGGCTGAAATGTGAAGTTTTGAGACTTGTGGTCCTGAAAGTGGAACAAATGAGGAGAGGGGTGGTGGGTTCTTCATGGACCTGGGTGATTGAGGCAGTGAATTATCTACTGATAGTGAGAGTACTTTGGGTGAAGTGTTTAGTGAAGTTCTCAGCTTTTGAGGGAGGTGGAAAGTATGGAAGGTGCTGTGCATCCATGTGAAATGTGCCAAGAAGTTCTAACTTTTAAAGCCCCCCATAACCTGGCACCTCCTTATTCTCACAACATGCTCATCTTCACGCACTCTTCTTTCCTCCTCCGTTTGGCTAAATGAAAAATCTGAATAAAATCCTGTCTGAAATGAAAAACATTTGATCAAAATAATAGAGGAGTAATGCTTGTTTACTATTTGACTGGAGTGTGATTTGTAATGTATAATATTTATTTATGTGGTCTACTGATTTCTATAGAGATACAGAGATGCAATTTTTTCAATCATCCTAAATTATTCTATATTAATTAAGGACAATGTTCAAAATAATACGTTGATCATCATCACATTGAAGAACTGATAAATTATTTGAAAATCTTCATTTGCGGCTGTACTGTCTGTTTAAATATAGCGCAGGTGATACCGGAAGTACATGTAATTGTTTGCTCGCCGTTGCCAAGGATGCGCTTACTTTCTATAAGTTCCTGATGAAACAAACCCACATGTTTTCTAAGTGTTTTCGCTCGCAATTTGGCTAATAACTCAACGCGAAACGCGTTCAGTGCGTGAGAAAACATGCGGTCGTCGAGGCAACAACAAAAGAGCGCGAATGCCAACGGAAGATTCCCGCCTTCACCGGTGGGTGAGGGACCGAGAAAACGGTTAATTTACTATGCGTTACATAATTTTCGAAAGTATTTTATATTTAAAAAGTTTGTATGTGGATAATGGAACAATGCAGCAAGAATTGTTTGAATAAAACAGAGTTTTAACAGCAGTAACAGAACTTATGTCGTTTCCGTGTTTAAATTATATTGCCAATATTTGGAAAATATTTATTATATCTTATTATTATTATTATTAAACACTCGTTATCCCTTTTAATATCTAAATTCGTCCCGAGTTAAACTAAAGTTATATATTTTTAAGTACTTTTTGTTTGTTTACTAAAATACTTAAATAGACAAAATTTACTTTATAAATTTACTAAGTGTACTTTATAAATCTGGAAAACCTGTAATTTCACCATAAAATGAAAGTTCTTAATCAAATATTGTTTTCTTTCAGATACATTTTAAATTATTTTATTGATTTCTTTGTAAAAATGCATATCATAACTGTAAAACCTGTCAACGTTAAATAGAGAAAATTTAATGTAAAATAAAATGAATGAAAGAAGTATTTGACCACAGTGCTGATTCTGAACCCACAGGCAAAAAATTAACCAGCCCATACAATTCACCTGATCTATTTATTAATTTTATAAATTAATCTCAGCTGTATGTTTGGGGTCATTGTCATGCTGCATAATGCATTGGTGCCAATAATACAGGTTAAATGTCTTTTTGGTGCTTCCAACAAAGACATGCTCTGATCAAGAATTCCATGTTTTGTGAAGCGGTCAATTACTTTTTTCTAAGTGCTTAAGTGCAAATTTTTGGATTTTTGTTGCTCTCAATGTCTAAATTGAATTTCTAGACTGATACACTGTGTTTACATTTTTCTTAAGCTCATTTACTCATCAGAAAAGTTTGTTATATTTAAAATGTCACATTAAGCAATGAATTCTGAAGTTTTCTTATTTTGCAGATTCCCAGCTACAAGTATCATGTGAACGCGGTGAAGTCATTACTACCCGAAGGAGCTAGCCACAGAAATGTGAGGTCATTCTTAAATTTCTTTCCAGTAAAATCCATATCCAGGCACAATGAAAGCTGCAAGCAGTGATCAAAGGGCACTCACACCTCAGGCTCTTTAGCCTTAAATTGGCCAGTCCTTATTCATTCATTCATTCGTTCCCCAACCCGCTTATTCCCTTTCGGGGTCATGGGGGTCTGCCGGTGGCTACATCCAGCGCACATTGGGTGAAAGGTGGGGGTACACCCTGCACAGGTCACCAGTCTATCACAGGGCAACATTCACTCACACATTCACCTAATAGGCAATGTCTCGTTGTCAGCGAGCCTCGAACTGACAACCTTCTAACTAGAAGGCCACAGTGCTACCCACTCTGCCACTGGGCTGCCATCACAACATATTCATCAAAGAAAAGATAAGACTGATAGAGTTTGATGGTAATTACCTGAAATGTCTAGAAGGAGTTTGTTAAAGTACGAGGTCTGGATAGGAAGGGGAGGGGTAGTGAGCGGTGCCCTCTTTTTGAATGGTAGGGGAAACACTGGTTCAATTCCCATTGGTTTAATACAAAAAGCAGTTTATGTGGTTGATTCGGATTGGCAGATGAGCACATCACATAAATAATAAATATGATCATTTATTTTCTTCCTTTTTAGTTAAATCCCTGGTTCCTGGGTGACATGAAGACAGCTCTGAACATAGACACATTGAAAGGCAAACACGCAGGTCTTCCTCTCTCTCTCTTTCTCTCTCTCTCTCTGTCAATTTTTTCTTTATATATTTTTATTTTTGGTAAAAAAAAAATTGCTTCTATTTTTTTTTTTTTTTTTTGAAAGGATAGTGAAGAGAGACAGGAAGCGACATGGGAGAGAATCTGGGGAAGGTTTGGGAAAGGCCGCAGGTTCCGGACACAGTTGCATTTTAAATCACACCTAGATAAACTCGATTGTGGATCAAGAAGAAATGTTTTGAGCTAAAGATCAAACCGAGAGATATCACAGCTGTTCAGAACAGAATAATGAACATTTCATCACCTTTAACAGAACTAATAAAATAACATAGACATGGTAACAGCTGACTGATGGTTGGAGTACAACTAGTTAAGAGGGGGATAGATGGATGTGTCTTAATCCAGGTTCTGCATTCTTCAAAGAACGCAGCCTACCCAACCCCTGGAGGCCAAACATTTGAAGAATCTTTCGAACTACTGTTCTTGAATTAAAACTTTGCTTCGCTCACTATTCTTTGTTGATCTGTGAGCATCTTTGGATATGTGAGACTACGAAGAATTGGTAGCGATTCATCCTCCGAATTATGGGAAAAAACTGACAAATTTGAAGAACCCTTCAGTTTTTTACAAATTGAGACAGTCTTTATGCAGCATTGTGACATAAGCTGGCTTGAAAGCCAGACTTCGAAGGAGCAGTCACTGGATGGGGACACAGCTAATGTGTTTCACATCACATTTGAGAAAAGCTAGCAACAGGCTCAGAAAACATGAAATGACAAAATGAAGCAAAAAATGGAAAACAAACTCTTTTCTTGTTGGAAAAAAGAAAATGGTTCAGTTTACAGTCTTCAACAAACAGAGACCTTTGTAAACATATTAATATCACAGTAAAAGTGTTAAATGTCGTTGTTTTAAGATACAAAATAGAGTGAACTCCTCCTGCCGTGCATTGTGTCTGTTTCTAATCTTTTAGGTGACACAAAAAGCCTGCATCACAATCCAGGCCCTGGCTTCCTGTCTGCTTTCAGCTTCAGAGATGAGATCACTTCCTGTCCAGAGAGACTAGATCTTGACCGGTACGGAGCTCTATTAATCTGTTTTTTCAGAGGTGGGTTTGAGAACAGATTTTATAAAAAAATTGAAAGTGCTGAGACAAAATAAAAAAAAAAAATTAAATCCCCTCAAAACGAATTCAAATCCATGTAAAAGTGTATAAACAAAACAGTCAAGTTTCTTTTCACCACTAGATGGCACTGATGACCCTGATTTAGGGTCTGTAAAATGAAACTGAAAGACGATGATGCTTTTTCTTACATTTTAATGCCTTGCAAATTATGTGTCATAACTCTTTTGAAACCTAAGCATTAAATTTGAAATCAAAATTAATCAATATCTGGGGTATTCCTACTTAACTCAAACCAGACACGGCACAAGCACCGGTGCATGTAGAGACATCTAAGGGTTAAACACACAAGGTTGTGTTGCCCATGCCAAGCATAGTGGCAAGATAAATTTTCATAATGATGATTATTTTAACTTTAATAATTTACATACAATGCTGAGTAATGCACTGATGTAACTCAGATTTCCTTCATGTGCGCTTTTTAATTTAATGTTTTTAGTTTCTATTATCTTTATATAAACAATTTGTGATCAGGTTTTGTGTATTTTGCTTCCACGCCATAGACTTGTGCTTAATTGCATTAGCATATCATAAAAGTTCTTATTGTTTACGATAATTAAAGGGCAGGGTGCCCCTGTTAGTGAATGGTAGGGGAAACGCTGAACAGTAAAAATCATGGAAATATGGGCCCTGCTGAATACAAGCACTTCCCCTCAGTGTAACCAGCACTCAGAGCTGTTCATTGCGTAAACCAGTGATGTTCAGAGTCTTGGAATGATGGAGACACTTTTTTTTTTTCAACAGCCGGGCGTTAACAGAGTTTCCACATCTGGATGGCTTTGATCGACTGCGGCTCCTGAACCTGCAGCACAACAACATCTCAAAGATGCAGCCGCTGAAGCACCTGCAGAACCTAGTGATCCTGGATCTCTACGGCAACCAGATTTTTGACATGTGTGGTCTCTCCTCTCTGAAGTCACTGCGTGTGCTGCTTCTCGGGAACAATAGGTACGTTCTCTCTGCTTTAAAAATTCTTTGAGGTTCTTAGTTCTCTTTAAGAGTTCCACAATAATGTCTTTGACTCGTTTTGGTTCAATTTTGCTCACAATGATTAGACCGCCTGTGCTTTTTTTTTATTCCCAGGAGAATGTTTTGACATTATTTGCTGTATCTTTGTTTTCTAAAGAAGGTCAGAGTTCTAGTAGTGGCTATAAAAAAGGAAGTCCCCTAATTGATTGACTTAATTTTGTTACGTGTTTTAATTGTGCTTTATACTTTATACTTGTATCTTAAAAAAACAACAATTTCATTAACATGCTCTGTCATCGTGCTAACAACAAAATAGCTTAGCTTGGTCATGAGAGGAAGAATCGTCAATGCACATAAAGATAGAGAAGAACTGCAGAGAGAATCATTATCAAGATGTTTAAAGAGACCAACATTTTCAAAAACATTGGTTTCTGAAGACTGCCAAGGCACTAGTCCATTGTGAGGTTGCAGACCAAGAGAGACTCCTCTTCTGAAGAAGAAACACAGTCTATGCTTGAAGGAGTTTTTATCACCAGTTCCACAGTGAAGCATGGTGGTGGAAGTCTAATGCTGCGGGCATCTTCAGGATGAAAGGAAACATTAAAAACTAAGACTATAAGAAGATTTGTTTTACATCAAGAGTTGTATCAAAGAGCTATATTATTTTTATATGTTGGTTATATATTTAATTCCATTTCCAAACACTACAATCTTCCTGAACAAACCTAATATGTTTAGTTTTAAGGGTTTTCATCTCTTTTCTTTGTGATCTTTCTAGAATACAGAGGATCTGCGACATGGATGGCCTCGGCAAACTGGACGCTCTGGATTTACGCAACAACCAGGTACAAATTTACCTCCAATATTATTATTTATAGGTATTAATACTTTGATTATATCACCCTAAGAATAAAACAACTGCCAATTTTGGAAAACAAAACCATAAATGCTCAAAACCATTCCCCCAAAATGTATTACCGCTTTAAGTAAAAATAAAATATATGTAAATAAATGTATTCACCTCTTTCGCTTTCTGGTTTGTGATGATTTTTAAATGTAGCTTGAGTAGGTGGATGCTGATTGGCTGATCCTGCTGTGCATAATTAGCTCCGCCCCCTCTCCACTGTCAGAATTCCCAGCAGTAAATGGCTGTTTGGGTGTTAAATGCTGCTTCAGATTTTCTGATAGGTTTACAGCCTTATTTCTTTCTAATTAGTGGCTCAGAAATTTCTTTTTAATGAAAGTTTTGTTTCAATTCTGGAAGGTGTTATTAAAAAATCATTCTGCAGCCATCCAGAGGGGGGCGATCATCGGTGCTTTGCTTCACTCAGCCGTCCATGTGAATACACTTGAGCAAAACCACAACAAAAAATCTGTAAAATGTAAAATATGTGCAATTTTCCTGATGCGCCAATACATTTTTTTTTCTTTTTTTTATCACATAGCTATTTATTTTAACCCAAGCTCTGGTTTTCATTATTGGTTTTATTTTTTTCTAAATTCAATCAAAAGCTGAATGACCACAGTCAAATCCGTATAACCTCATGTGTCAATGATAATTAAATAGCAAATAATTGAATCAAACACCTTTCAAAAATATCTAAAAACACAAAAAATACACAAATCTAAAAAGAGGTGTTGAGTTTATAAATTTGCTAATAAATACCTGTCAGTAAATTCATTATTGATTAGATGGACAAAGGTTTTAATTACCATCACAAGTTTGTTATTTGGGCCTGCCATAGGTGTGTGTGGTGGTACAAATACCTCTCTCCCTGAGACAGGTGTTATGGTGAAAAAAGGGAGAAAGCTCAGACGTAGTCAGTGAATGTGAGGCTGGTTTAGGTTTAGATGGCGCCGGCGTTCCTCCCGAAATATGTTAATCAAACATCACAAAACAAATTGGTCCATAAACTGTTCCATGTTGTTTTTTTTGTGTGCATTCTGTGCATTTCATCACACTATTATGATTGATACTATTACAAATACAAATTTTCTTTCATTTACATTTCTTATTTCTGAATTTAAAATTAAATAAGTCCACCAAACGTTTTGTGTTTGTATTTTACCTAATGTTTTTCTAAAGAAATTAAAAATGAAATGAATGACAGATCAGTGTCGTGGTTCCTCTTTCTCTCTCGGCTCAGATCAGTGAGATAGAGAACCTCTCCGCTCTCTCTTGTCTGCGTTCACTGAATCTGTCTGGAAACCGAATCAGACGAGTCGATAATCTCCAGGGATTAAACTCTCTGATCGAACTGGACCTGCGGAACAACACCATCAGCCTCGTGGTGAGACACATTGTTCATGTTTACAGGAAGCACAATTTCTGTAAGGATCCCGTTCTTTTCGATGGATCAATATTTCATCGAACTGAATTTTTCCTTCAAACCAGCATCGGTTCTTGCAGCTTTCTAGCACAAAGCCAGGGATTTTTTTTTTTTCAGGAAAAATCAAGAAAGTTTCTTGTCATGGCAAGATCAGCAGGACACACGGTAGTTTCTCTCTCAGCAGACTGTGGGTTCAAGATGTTCTGTTCAAGCTCTTTTGAAGAAGCACAAAGATACGGACAACGTTCAGGGTTGATGCGATTCCTCTTAAAAAAATCGGAAGATGCCCAGCAGTGACATCAGCTCTGTGGGATCCTGTACAGAGGGGTCTGACCATTAGAACTGCACACGAGATCAATATTTATTGCCATTAGTTCATTTATTTTGTAAAGATTACAGAATTTTTATAAACTATGAAGGACCACAATGATAATAATGATACACATACACTCACCGGCCACTTTATTAGGTACACCTAAGAATTATTTTCCACCAGAAATTGTTATGGTAAAAATATACCTTCTCAATTGATAATGAACACTGGAGACCGTTTGAGAGAGAACACAGCAAATGCGGCTATTTATTACAAAGATTTAACAATCAATGGCATTTCAACACACGTGTTAACCGCGTGGAAGAAGAACCCCGAGCCTAAATATAAAAATCTAAGCGCCGGAAGAGGAGAGAAGCCAAAAAGAGATCATTCTCTCTGATCTCACCCAAGTTATAGTCAGAGGGGCGGTACTTAAAGTATGACGTGTACTCTCAAAAGTTTCTCAAATTACATTTCTCAAAATGACCACTAGATGGAGGCATTACATTGAAAATTCCCATCACAAAAGTCACACCTCGTTTCTTGAACGTTTGGGGCTGTATTTGGGAGATGGAAATGTTCCCAGGATTAATGGTGGGAAATACATGTAGATGCATATCACACCTAATTACATCTTTGGCACAGTACTGTATTTCTTTTTATTGAAGAAATAATTGTAGTGTCTTAAGAGTCTAATCTTTTAGGAGTCAATTAATCTTCCGAATCCCTGTATCTCACTAGTAAATTGAAAACACACAGAAATATATTCTCCCCTGCTGGTTTAATCGGTCTGTAAATTTATATCATTGAAGAGTCTTTGGCAAATAAGGTAAAAATAAAGGTGTTTTGAGCATTCCCGCCTGTTGTTGGTGACTTAAACCACAATATACTCTTTAAAAAATGTTAAAAACATAGCCAGACTCCTCACATAGACACAAAAGAATCCTACAGAAACACTCGCAAGCGGCACATGATTTGATGATCCTCGACGGGTGGTCAGGGAGGGATCTTGCTTGTGTGTGCAGAATTTGAGCATCCTCCCCCTCCCGCTCCTCTTCCGCTCCTGCAGCGCATGCGCTTGAGTGATGCAGCATCACCGCTCACCATCTCTCTCTTTCTCTATGTTCGTAGACTGATGTGGAGAATCTCCCTCGACTGCAGCGTCTGTTTCTCAGCCACAACAGCATCAGCAGGTAAAGTGATGCAGCGTGTGTGTAACTGAAGGTCAGGGGCTGATGAAGTCTGAGTCGCTTCGGATGGATGTGGTTCTGGTGTGGAATGAAAAGATTAACCCTTTACCTCCTTTGTGCCTCAGCTTAGATGATCTGGGAGAATGTTGAAGTCTTTGGAGCAAGGACTAGATCTTAGACACTTTATTGCTTTATTTAGGCAATGTATTGTTTAAAGATCTTATTTCAATTGTATTTCAATATTTATTAACTATTTTCACACTGTATTGTCACAAGTTATCAATGTTGGTATTTTGCCAGTTGTGCACATTTTTTTATTTCTTTGCCATTCTTCAGAAAATAAGAATGATAGCACAAAAACACTTTCCCCACTCGTAGTTGGTGGTTGGGTGAAGCCAGTTATTGTCAAACAACTGTGTTTACTCAAATCCCGATGACAGAAACTTTCCAAATGACCCTGACCCATGACCCCCAAATGACCGTTTACACACCCCAGCTCTTAACATTTGGTATTCCCCTTCTTTAACATCAATAACAGCCTGAAGTCTCTTGAGGTTGTTGTTGATGAGGCTCTTTATCTTCTCTGTTGGTAAAGCAGCACATTCTTCTTGGCAAAAAGCCTCAAACTCTTGTAAATTTTTGCATTTCAGTTCTCCCCAGAGTGGTTAGATCTGGTCAGGAGACTCCATAAAAGTTCTTGAGGTCCACTCCAGAACCTTCTCTTTGTTCTGCCAAAAAATCTCGGCCTTGTCTTTTGTATCGTTGTTGTGTCCAGTAACGTTCCATGTGCAGTTTCCGGGCTGATGATGCAAATTTTGAGAACATGCCTCTCATGTTTCCTGTGCCTTTGGAGCTCACACATCCCCAAAACATCAGTGACCCATTTTCTTCTTCAAGTGTCTCTTTATTGTGTTCTTTGAAACAGCCCTGAGAGCCCTTTTCAGAGAGCCCTGTAGTTCGGCTGAAGTTATTTGTGGCCTCTTTTACAATTTTTCTGGCAGTTGTAGCAGAAATGTTGGTTTCATCCACATTCTTCACTTTCCACTTCTTCATCAGAGTTTGAACACTGCTGATTCCCAGTTCCTTGGAGATCTTTCTATATCCCTTTGCTGTTTTGTACAATTCAACCACCTTTTCCTGTAGATCCTTTCTCGGCTCTTTAGCGTTCCCCATCGCTCGGAATTCAGAAATGTCAGCGATTTGCTGGATGAAAGAGACAAGGGACTATCAGGAGCCAGAAACCTTTTCTGCACAAACATTGATTCCAAGCAAACAGGTCGAGGTGAGGATGGTTACCTCCTCTGTTTTTGTGTATGTTATCCCAAAATCACCAGGGTGTGTAAAGTTTGTTGTTCAGGGTGATTTGGAAAGTTTGTCATTATGATTTAAATACTAAACAGAGTTGATTGACAAGGGCTTCACCCAACAACAAACTATGAGTGAATTGTCATCATTCATATTTCCAGGGGGGAAAAAAAGGCCAAGAAATCAGAAAACTTTCCAGGGTGTGTAAACTTATGAGCACAACTGTCATGGCTGTTCTCCATTTAATTTAAAGCCAGTGGTCCCTCCAAATGATCGTCAGCACATGTGACACACCACACACCTACAGCAGAAGCTCTCCGTGAGTGGAGTTTCAGATAGCTCCCCATGTAAATAGGAAGTGTGAGTGTGGGTTTTTCCTCTCGGAGCTCAGTTTTTTTTTCCCACACATCCCACCCATTGTCACTTCCCAACCTTTTCCTTCTCTCTCTCCCTGTTTGTTCACAATAAAGGCCAAAAAAATTTAACAATAAAAACACAAATATTGTTTCAAAATAGCCTCTACCGAAAAACGAAACTTATATCTTTACCTAAACCATTCCGTCCTATCCCTTTACCTAGCATTCCGATATTAATTCAATTTAGAACTAATCTACATTGAGTTTTTCTTTCTGTGAAGCTGCTTTGAAGCATCCGCATAAAAAGTGCTCGATAATAAATATATGTAACTTGACTTGACCCTCTGAAACGACCAAAACCATCAACCTCAGAAATAGCTTTTGCCTCGCTCGCTTTCAGTTTCTCACTCAAATACCCTTCTCACACTTAAACGCTTCTCTCGTGTGAAGCGTGTGTGCCCTGGCCTCTCTCTGTGGCTGTCTCTCTCTCCTTGAGCTGTGTGTCGATGGGAATCCCTTCGCTCTGGAGTCATGCTACAGACACACAGTCCTACAGAGCTGCAACACACACCTTCAGCTGCTCGACATGAAGCGCGTCACCGTGAGTCTCTCAATTTCGCTAGTTTTGCATGAGGAACCTCTAGTTGGCACCTGCTGATGGATTCAGAGATTATTGACAATGCATAGCACGCATGCTGTTGTGTCTGCGTGTCCAGGAGGAGGAGAGACGGACGGCCAGCGCTTCTGCACGAAAAGAGGAGGAGAAGAAGAAAGAGAGTCACAAACAGGCAGCGCACAAAGTACACACTTTCTCACACAAACAGATATGTATGTGAACGTGTGGAGTTGCACAGTCCACGTGTGTGTCTGTGTGTGTGTTGGGTGCAGGAGCGTCGTCGATTGGCTGTTTTAAATGCCTCTCAGATCTGGGCGGGGCTTAAACCTAACCTTGACCTTCCAGTTTTAAGGGCATCAAAGGAGGAGGGCAGTCCAGAGATTAGCCCCGCCCACAGTCCTGCATTGACCAATGGGAATGCTCTGGAGACATCACCTGAGGAGCCCAGGTGAGCACCAGTTGATCGTTATAGTCACTTGAGAAGAGCAGTTATGTTTTTTATCAATGTAAATAAATATGAATATTTTATACAAATGGTGTGGACCATGCTTAAGATGTAAAGTTTTTAGGGTTTCAGCTTCAAAGTCAGTTTGGTGGCAACTTCTCGCATTAGCTTTCTGAGCATCTGCATCTCTGTATTATGTGTTATAGCTTCAGGGAAAACCCAGAGTTGTGAATCACCAGAATATTGGCCCAGATTTCACTCCCCGATGTGGAAAATAATATTAGAGGTATTACATGTAAAACAATGTAAGGCTCCTTTACCTTATCTGAAGACGAAGTAAAACTTTTTCCAGACTTTCGGGAGACCTTATGAATTAGAGTCCCTGGAGTTTATTTTTTTAAAATATGGTTATAAATGTGCAATAATCTGGTACAGGTTACGTGGAGCCTGCAACATTTCCTTCACTTGACCACCACTGGTTCATTCGGTTTGGTTTAACTGCAACAAGAAGATCAAGCCAAACCCAAAGAGTCTATTGTTTGTTGTTTTATACAATCACAGTAAAGTCAAAGTTGTTGCTTCTAGCAGAATTTGGCTTTCATGGTTACAGTTCTCCCATCAGTTTAAAAACAGTTGTGTCGTCTTTGTCTCTCAGACGGCTGAGTCCTGCTGCGGGGGAAAGCAAGCAGCGCAGTGTTCGTCCCAGTAGCCCCAGAGACTCCAGGTGTGTATTTGCCAGTTTAAGCAGTGTACAGCCATTCAGAGCGTGGTGTCAAACATCGCTGCCAACTTTTGTAAGCATGGGTTATGGCTGTAAAAAATTTACTTTAATATCACTTTTATATAAGTTATATAAAATAATAATGTTATAAATGTGAATGTTCATTGTAAATAGTTCCTTTTTGCTCATCTTAGTTATGTTTTGAAATCTAATTTGTGAGTAATTTCCATGGTGTGTATGAAAATTCTTAACATAATTACGGTAGTTTAGAAGTTTTATGAAACTTGAGGGATACAACCAGAATATTTTGGTTATTTAAAAAACAATCGTACATAAAAATTTGGAATTTAAAAAAAAAAAGTACATTTAGAAGAGATTTTTTTTTTCTCGAAATCAAAATAACTCATTAAGTTTTTATCCAGTTGCACTTGTTTTTAGAAGAAAAAGTCCAGTCCGGATTTGTTTTAGATTGCACCATAGTACTGAGTCTGCGCTGTTAAAAGTGCAAAGGGACTTTCTCCTGTCACTGTTCGTAAAGAAACCTGTGCTGCTCGTGATTCTCGATCTCACTGCAGCTTTTGTCACAGTTGACCTCTCAATTCTGATCAAACGCTTGACTGGACTGTTTGGGATAGGTCTAACTGATAGGACTTTCTCTGTTGTAATGAGAGAGTTCTCCTCCAGCACCGCTCCCTTATCTTCTGGGGTCCCACAGGGTTCCATTCTGGGTCCTGTTTTGTTTTCTTTATATATGCTTCCACTAAGTTCAATTATTGAGGAGTACAAAGTTAGCTACCATTTTTTTGCGGATGACCTTGAACTCTATCTCCTTGTTCAGTCAGACAGTACGAAGGCACTTGACATCAAGCAATGGTTATCTGACAAATTTCTCTACTTAAATGAGAGAAAGTGTATCGTCTTCTGCTTCTAAGCAATCTGTGTAAACTTTTACACTTTTCAGAGAGCTACTTTCTCCTTATGTATAAGTGCTATGAAAGTTTTGATTGGTTGGTGATGCGAACCAGAACCGTTTACTCACAACTGAACAATCTGTTTTTATCTGAAGCTCATCGGCCCATACAAATTGTGCATCGTGGTAAAGACAAGAAAGCATTGCAGGCTTACAGTCTTACAATCATTTTGTGATTTTAGTTGTCACAAACAACTTATCAACAATGTTTTTCCATATGTTATTTAGCTCTAATACATGAAGCGATATGCAAAAAATTAAAAAGGATATCTCTCTTTATATTCACAGACTATTGGTGGTGTCCTGCTGCGGTATTTTCATTAACTGAATTAGCATGACAGAAACAAATGTAAAATTAGTGAATATTTGGTAAAAAAAAAAAAAAAGTACAACAGAGTATGTAAGTATTTCATGATCAGAATCAGAATGAGCTTTATTGCCAAGTAGGTTTGCACATATAAGGAATTTGCTTTGGTGACAGACCGAGACAGCCATCTTGAAAAGAAAGAAACAGAGAAATGGGTATACATTAGGTAAGGTAGCTCAAAAAGAGCCTATTTAAGCAGGTTTAAAAAAAGCCATTGCATCAAGCACGTATAGACAATTACAGGAAGAACATTGCAGGATGGGGTGGAAGTGGTGGAGCCGCTGCAGTCAGCAGCCGACATTTTCCTGCAGCCATTATGGCACCATACTCATGAGCTGTACAGATTACAGCGGTGGAGAGAAGCAACTGGTGATTTCCAGTACAACAACCATATTGCAATACACCTCAATCATAAAAAGCTATTATGAGCTTAACTAGAGGGGTGTTTCTCCAGGAAATTACTCTACATCCCTGCCAAAGAATCCTCTGCAGCCTACCATCATGCCTCTTTCTTCTCACTTCAGGAGACTCCTGGACTAATACCAATCTCCAAAATAGTTGCATAACTCAAAATAGATCAGAAATCATCCAGTTTTGCCTGCCTCTCTATTTTGCTTACCATTTTTCCTGAAAGGTTTACTTTTTGTTTTTGCCTGTAACACTTTTTCACTATTTTGGTTCAATAATCGGTGACTGACTCCATTTGTCGCTTTGTGAATTTATTCTGGCAAGTTCTTTTACCATTATTGACGTTTTGCATGGATGATCCCAAACTTCACAAAGAATCCAGACTAAAATGAGCACAGAACTAACAAACAATCCTCTGCAGCCTCTCTCTTCTCAGGCTTCAGGAGACCCCTGGACCTGGTGTTCAGACTCTGTCTCTCTCTGAGCATCACCTGGCTGAGCTGGAGGGAAGCACTCTCCGCCTGTTTGGCCCCAGAGCCTTAGATGCTCTGGATCGATCCTGGGGGGTTCAGACGGCTGCCAGCGTTAGCACCATCATCTTCACCTTCATGCACTTTGACTGTATCGCCACAGTGTTCTTGCGCATCCGCCTCAAATTCCCTAACCTCACGGTGAGGAAACCTAGCTGCAATACTTTTAATGACGAGCAGAGTAGTATCGGTTTTAAACTGTGGTAATTTGTGTTTGCGCTGCAGCACCTGGTGTTTGAACAGACAGGTCTGACGCAGTTGTCTCAGCTGGCATCTCTGGCTCAGATTCGGCGCCTGGATCAGCTCACTCTGGATCCAGAGGGGAATCCGCTGCTCCAGCTGACGCTCTGGAGATCCTTCCTCATCTACAGACTGCAGTCGCTTAATCTGCAGAGGGTCAATGGCACCGAGGTAAGTTTGAATCCCAATAAGAGGGTGGCTAGCTGCCTTGTTTTTAAAAAAAACCAAGCAATTAACCAAAACACCCTTGTTTGAGGAAACCTTTCGATTCACCTGAATTAAGGAACATAAGCTGGACTAAACCAAGGCATGACTAGAATAACTTTCAAAGCATTCAGAACGAATAATGCGAATAATAATGAATAATTGCTCAAAAAGAGGAATGGGGAAACACACCCCTGGATACTAATAGGAGACCGCAGATATGATGGAATTACTTGTATTTTGGTGTGTGTTAAGCAGGAAGAGAGTTGGGACATCTTTTCTTTGGCTGCCGAATACAGCCCATAAAATTGTCTACAATTAGCTTTCCCTTTCCTCATTCCTTTTTCAGGATTCAGCACTTTTAGTTGATACACATATTATTCTCGAAAACAATAGCATGACTCAAAACGTGTGCCTCTGTTTTACTTTCCATTTTGTCCCTGGAAGGGTTACTTTTTGCTGTTGCATGTATTCCGGGGCGCCCAGAAGAAGGCTGTGCACCTGCTAAACTCCTTTTTCTCCTATATTTATTTTTCAACTTGTATCTGTTTCCGCTTGTTAAAGGTCTGACAACTGATTATTCCAGTTGATTCCAGTTGAATTAGCTTTAGTCAAATTTGAAAATACCAGGAGAGCTTTTTTTGTTGAAATGTTCAGTACTAGGCCCCTTGAGCAATCAGAAGCCAACCAGATGATTGTTTTTTTAAGCAATACATTGCTATTCTTTGTTTATTGTACCTTTGCATTCATTAATTCATGCTGTGTTGTCTTTAGGTGAATATTTTTCCATTTATTTTGTCATTTTAGTTCAAAGTGAAAAGCGTTCATTGTAGACCAGTTTTTCTGCGTTCCAGGTGACCATGAATGATGTGGTGGCGTCGGAGCGAATGTTTGCAGCTCTTGGTCATGTTGCTGCGACTGAAACACCTAGATTCAGACTCCTGCTGCTGCTCGAGGAGTCCAGGTATTATGATATTAGTTTATATACTGAAATAAAGATGAATTGGCAGCTTTGGATACATTGTTGGAATATAAGTACTGCATCACAGGTAGGTTCATCATATTATTTGCAGTAATAATATAGTATTAGTAACAGTCCTGGTTTTCAAGTTAACACTAGTATCTACTAGTATCTAATTTGGAAACTTTTTGTGTAAAAAACATCTTTGTATTTAAACAATTTAAAACATAACAAATGAGAGAAAGTGATGAATTTGCAAAAAAAATAGTATGACCGACAACATGATTCAGCGGCTCAGAACTAAGCTCGAAAGCACATTACCAATTACCAACTAAAATAAAGCCGCAAACATTAGTTTTTCTATAGGATGCACCTAGGCATTTAAACCCTGGGTGTGCCTTACATTTGCATCATTCAGGATAAATAAAGTTTGTTTATAATTGTTTAAACCACAGTAGAACTAACCCATCTGATCAGCAGTGATACCGTGTGCACAGGAAGCGTCAGCTGCAGTTTGCTCTGGATGGCCGCGGACGTGGAGCTGCTGTGAGTCCAGAAGAGGACCTGAAGGAGAACAGCAGAGCACTCTTCAACTACTCTAGCAGAAACTCTGAAGACCCAGAGGTAAACTCAAACACACACACACACCCACCCAGAGCTGACAACCCCTGTGTGTCCACCAGGGGGCACCAAGAAACAGTGTAAATGTTGCTTTGTCTTTCTCTCAGCGCACTCTGATGCTCCAGCAGTATCTGCGTGCTCTTCTCCAGAGTGTGTCGGACGTGTCTATGAAAATGGAAGCTCTTCAGAAACTCTGGCCGTCGCTCTTTCTGGAGATGCTGAGAGAGAGTGTGTGTGAGATGAAGGATCTATCTGCGTTCAGACGGAGACGACTGCACACCATAACACATACCCCATAACAACATTATTACTAACAACTCACTTTTGTTACAGTAACCCACTGATAAAAGCTATTAAAAGTAGCTGTAACCCACAGGTATACCTCAAGACGACGTAAAAATTCAGATGAAGACTATTAGTCAAAATAAAAGGTATATTTTAAAGGAGCCATGAACTGACAAACTAAATAGTGTTTTGACATATTAGAGCTGATGCCAAGCTACCACAGTTTCAGGACTCTTTTCTTTTTTTTAAGACTCTGAGATACCCTTGTAGTAACGACTATAATCACAAGCTCTGCTTCACTCTTGATAACATTATTAGTTGTAGTTGGTAACTAGGAGTGAGCCAGTGTTTGGAAGAATATATCTGTTTTTCATCTCCACGGTACTGAATACTTGTTTAAAATGGTAAAAACAATGTTACTTCCTCAGATATGCATATAGATATGTTTTACACTGTTATAGCAGTTTTGTCACATTGTTAGGGAAAAATATAGAGATTCAAAAATACAGAGATTCTCTCTCTCCCTGCTATGAGTTGCAAGCAAGTCTCTCACAAACGCCAATCTTTCCCTCCATAAATACCCATTACATTAATCAAAGGGCCAGAAGGCTCAAGCTTTATTTATCTACTTTTGGGAAAACTGCTCCAGAAAAACCTTCATTGAATGTTTATTCCAAAACAAACAAAGATCTGGCAACCCAAGTACAACCCCTTACAAAGTTACTTTCAAAACATTTCAATAGTCTCTTATTTTACTCTGAATATTACACAAACTATACAAAGTAAAAAAAAAAAAAAAGGTTTATTTCACCCTGGAACCTTATTATTCATGCACTTTTTTCCTTAATTTGTAATGCCCTGGAGCCAGCCCTGTTTCCTCTAGATGGAGCCAAACATCACACTGGTAAAAGTGTACTAATAGTTTTAACCCACAGGGATTCTGAAATTCTCACTGGAAGTAGTTGGATGTGCACATGCTTTAGATTTGGACACATAATTATTTTGCACACTATGTGGTAGAAAAGTAGTCCATTTCAGATGGAACTATAATTAATGTAATGAAATCACTGTAATCCACACAGCTGCTGGTACATTTTAAATCTCTGGTAAATCTGCATTTTAATATATTTAAAATACAAAATGTGAAAAACTGCTATTGGAGATTTTACGCAATTATATGTTTCAATGTCTGTTTTAATAAACCATTGATATGTTTGTGTTCACTGCTGATGTCTTTGTGGTTATGTACCGAAAAAGAAAGTGCGAATTTTAGTATTATTTAGTGTTATGCTGATTGTGGCAGCTAAAACAACTTTCTGAAAACATTTCTTAAAATCAAGACATTTCGGCAAAACGCAGATACAAAAAGTTTTCTAATGAGAGTTTTGTGACGTCACTGCAGAGCGACATCACCGGGTTCCGCAGGTGTCTAATTAAATCGGCCTTGCTGATTTTTTCACGATTTGTTTAGCCTCGGCTTGTGGATAAACTTACTATTATTAGTTATAAGATAGTTGTATTTACCAACGATGGATTTTTCGGCCAAAGGACAAGACACGCTTTTATAAAAAAAAAAAAAAAAAACACAGCAACTGGATTTCCCCCACAGGTACAATTTACAAATTGCATTTACCATGCACTATTATTATTTTTTTCTTCTTCTTCATTATTACCGCTCTTTACTTCATTGGTCCTTCTCTACACCTCAATATTACTGCTCTCTTCCCTCTTTTACTGCTCTTTACTTTAGATCTTACTGCCCCCCCCCCATTACTTCTCTTCACTTCACATTTACTGCTCTCTACTTTAGATTATGCTCTACACCGCAGTATTACTGCTCTTCACTTTTACAGCTCTTTACTTTAGAACGTGCTCTACAGCTCCATATTACTGCTCTTTTCCCTCTTTTATTGCTCTTTACTTGAGATCCTGCTTTACACTTCAAAATCACTCCTTTTTTTCTCTGTTACTGCTTTTTTTCCTCTCTATTCTCTTTACTTCACTACTACTGATCTTTACTTTAGATTATGCTCTACACCGCAATATTACTTCTCTTTACTTCACATTTACTGCTCTTTACTTTAGAACCTGCTCTTCTTCTTTTCCTTTCGGCTTGTTCCCAGTTTAGGGGTCGCCACAGCGAATCATCCGTTTCCACCTAAATCTGTCCTCAGTATCCTCTTGTACCAACTACCTTCATGTCCTCTTTCAGCACATCCATGTATCTCGTCTTTGGCCTTATATTACTACTCTTTTCCCTCTATTACTCCTCTTTACTTTAGAGCCTGCTCAGCACCTCAATATTACAGCTCTTTCCCCTTTAATACAGTTCTTTTTCTCTCTATTACTCCTCTTTACTTTAGATCTTGCTCAACACCTCAATATTACAGCTCTTTCCCTTTTAATACAGTTCTTTTTCTCTCTATTACTCCTCTATACTTTAGATCTTGCTCAACACCTCAATATTACAGCTCTTTCCCCTTTAATACAGTTCTTTTCTCTCTATTATACTCCTCTTTACTTAGATCTTGCTCAACACCTCAATATTACAGCTCTTTCCCTTTAATACAGTTCTTTTTTCTCTCTATTACTCCTCTTTACTTTAGATCTTGCTCAACACCTCTATATTACAGCTCTTTCCCCTTTAATACAGTTCTTTTTCTCTCTATTACTCCTCTTTACTTTAGATCTTGCTCAACACCTCAATATTACAGCTCTTTCCCCTTTAATACAGTTCTTCTTCTCTCTATTACTCCTCTTTACTTTAGATCTTGCTCAACACCTCAATATTACAGCTCTTTCCCCTTTAATACAGTTCTTTTTCTCTCTATTACTCCTCTTTACTTTAGATCTTGCTCTACGACTCTGTATTACTGCTCTTTACTTTAGAGCCTGCTCTACACCTCAATACTACCGCTCTTATCTTCGCTATCACTGCTCTTTATTTCCAAGATGACAAATGATTTAATCTTGGCAATAAATCAGAAGAACTCTGATGTCATAACGCTTTTAATAAGCACAAAAATCCAATGATCTCCTTCAGAGGCAGAAAATTCAGCAGCTAAACATTAGCTTTATTCGAGGGAGCGAGGCTAAGCCCTGAAGCATCAGAGTCGACCAGGCGGGATAATCCATCCCGTGATGAACACACTCTCTCTCACAAGCTCTCTCAGATTCTAAATTTCACACAAACTCTTGCTTAATGTCTGGTAGCGACAGCATGTATGGGGCTGAACACTTTCACACACACCGTCAGTCACAACAGAATAATCTGCCTCACAATATTTTCTCCACCACTTTTCATCTTAATTCTCCACCATTTAATGACCCTGACAGATGGTTACTGATGCAAAACAGGTACAATAAGCAGGCAAGTTTAAATAAAAACAAAACAAGCTAAATAAATACTAAAAAGAATCTAATTTGGACCCAGACACTAGCCAAAAATACCATTTTTGTTCATGCATATAGTTGGAGGAGGAACCAAATAGTAAAAATCATTGAATGATTTTCAAATGATTGAAACACTGAAGGTTCCATCATACCTCAATTTTTAAAGCCTGTAAAACTGTAACCACATAAGATAGAGCAAAAAAAAATTTTATATTTGAAACAAGAAGTTGCAAATAAAGTCCAACAACCCATTAAACGGCATACACAATAAAAAAAAGTATTTAGAATGTTTCGAAGTAGCCAAGCATGAATTCGTCATTTAACATTAAAAACATGTTTTTGTGTTTTATTGTTTTGTTTTATAATTTTTTGAAGGGGGGGGGTGTGGATTGCAACCCTTATATGAATATCGCCACCTACTGCACATACGTGTGTAAAGTGACATTATTTAGACACAGCATAAAATAAAATGAAAAAATATCACAAAGATGATATGTTATCAGTTTGATTGCACTTTGTTCTTTGTATGTTTTCTGCAAAATCTGCACCATTTGCATGTTTTTACATTTTGTAGATTTATCTCAACATCTAAATGTGATAATTTGTAAAAAATTATAATGGTATTTTTTTTCCTTGCCGTTTTGGCACTTTCTTCTTTTAGAATTCACAAAATCCATATATTTTCCTAAAATATGGGATAAAGTGGTTGAATTTCTGTATGGCAGATTAAAATTCTCTCAAATAATTAACTAATTTGGCACCACAGCAGGTAAATTGTGAAAAAATGCTCTGTCACAAGAGCAGGTTACAAGGGTTTGTGCAGGATTGGGGTAATGTGGTCAGAACAAGTCACTCTGCTTAAGACTCAAGCTGCTTTGTTCTGCAGAGTATATTGAAGATGTTTCTCTTCATATGTATTTTTTAAATATATATTAACTATATAAATGTCGCTTTTTCTATTCAAGTGCTATTGAATTTCTGTAGAATTGAGAGTTTGGGCGCATTTTGTTGTTTTATATGTTTTGTGAAATTTGTAGATGACTTCAGCAGGTTTTTAGTGTAAGACATGATTTTGTACCCCCACCCACAAATCTCTCTCTCTCTCTCTCTCTGAGCGTATATCCTTGAGAGTGTATGAAAGGGAGTGAGTGTGTCTTGGAGCGAGGATGAGGAGTGAGGCTGTTCTTCAGTGGAGGAAAAAGCGCAGGGATGTTCTTCTCTCCATCATTGCTTTTCTTCTGCTCATCTTTGCAGTTCTTCATCTGGTTTACTGCGCAGGGAGGAGTTTTCAGGGTTCGAGTCCGGCTCGGTTACGAAGAGATCTGGGTGAGTGAGAGAGAAGTGATTTGCTCTGAACTTTTGATTCCGATATTATTTCATTAGGATTTATTTTTAGTTAATCAGCGATTAATGCAGCTCAGAAAACCAGATCCTTCAGATAAAATGAACTACTTAAATCTGATTGGTAAAACGTGTTTTGTGACACTTTGAATCTCTCTGAGATTTTACTGAATAATTGAATGTTTCAAAGTGCATTTTTAATAATAAAAAAAAATTATTATTTTTTTGTTTTAGTGCTACATGGTCTAAATGAAAAGCCAGGTACAAATATGCAATAAATCAGAGTTTGATTGTGAGTCCCTTCCATTTGTCACAGAAATAAGTAATTGTATATAGCTGCAACTAAATGATCGATTACATAATCGATTAATTAGATAATGTTATATAATTTTACACGCACGTTTATTCTGCTTTCACCAGTTCAGAATGAAACATTTGTGTAATATTTAGTATTTTCATACATTTGCTTGTTAAAACTAACGTCTTTTGCTTGGGCCAAAAAATGTATAAACATTCTTACACTTGAGCTACAGTAACCGAACTCAGGTTGCTGTGTGTTTTCAGACTGGTACCACTAAAGGAGTTCTGGGAAATCGCTTGGAAATTTTACATGAATTTAACGTGGGGTCAAACTTTGTAAAACTGTAACTCAAAACCTCATAGAAACTTCAAACTGGCCGTACTTGTGGAGATAATCAGTTTGTGTAAGAACATACCAACTACTGTGCAAAAGTATTTGAACCCCACGCTCTGGGGGTCAATATTTACCATTGACTTGTTATGGCCATTGAAAATAAATGCATAAGTGCTACGGAAATATCTGCAAGATGAAACATCACAGAGAAATGTGGGTTTGTTTATGCTAATCATGGGAACATTATACTATTCCTCTGACCCCTCCATAGCAACCATTTTGGCATCTCAGCCAAGGGAGATCATAGAGACATAGGGATTGGTTTACATTACTCGTATTGGTGTGGGGAACGTTTTATGATGCCACTAACTCCTCTATAGCAACTAAAACTTCTACCTTGGTAACTTTTACAAACGAACATCAAAGTTTGTGCACAAACTTTAGCCGTCTAGTTATGTTGGATTGTAAAAAGCCAACAGATTGTTATTTGTCTCACACTTTGGACTCATCTTGTCGCTGAGAGTCTTTGAGAATTCTGGGAAATTTTCCATCGACTAAATTTGAAAAGGCAACCAAAATGTCTCCATCATGGAGAAAAGGGGGTTTGGTTATGTCAATCATGGTGACAATTTAAATTTGTATGACATTGCTGACTGCTCCCTAGCAACCAAACGGTTTACCCTAGCAACCAAGTCTTCTGGAGTATCTCCGATTTGGTAAATGATAGACATCAGGGTTGATTTATGTAACTTATAGTGGCAAAGAAACAGTATTTGATTGACCCCTCCATAGCGCCCAGGCTGTTTACCCTAGAAACTAATGTGGCATATCGCTATCTCAGCTTAGATCATAGAAACATGGGGGTTGTTTTATATTACTCATATTGGAACTTTGAATGATGCAAGTGACTCCTCCATAGCAGCCACAAATTCCATCTTGGTAACCATGCCATTTTCCTTTTTTCACCCCTTTATCAGCCAACATCACAGTGTGTGTACAAAAGGTAGCTCGTTTTATTTTTAAAAACCACCTGTCCTATTTCTTTAATAAAGAATTGGTTCCCAAGGACTGGATTGATTGACCCTGTGGAATTTGTTCACTAGATTGGGGCTAGATTCCTGTAAATGCTGTGCTAATAATTATTTCACTATATAGAGAACGCGAGCGAGTGTGTACCCCCACAGTCGTCCGAGTTCCCCGAAGGCTTCTTCACTCTCCAGCAGAGGAAAGATGGAGGGATCATCATCTACTTCCTCATCATCTTCTACATGCTGCTCGCCATCTCCATCGTGTGCGACCGGTACTTCTTGCCGTCGCTGGAGATCATCAGCGAACGTGAGTTTCATCGTCGTCGTCGTTTCTGCTGGTTTTTCTCGTGTTTAACTGGTGTTCGTTTCAGGTCTGGGTCTCTCTCAGGACGTTGCCGGAGCCACTTTTATGGCCGCCGGGAGTTCTGCTCCAGAACTCGTCACTGCGTTCCTCGGTAAATCTACTATTGTTCATGGCACAGGGGAATGAAATCACATATATTTAATTCCAGTGGTGTGGGAGAGTTTGATTCAATGGGTTTTTGATTGGTTCAATATAATTAACTATTAATATGTGAACGCTCTTCAGTATAAAGCTGGAGGATAGCTGTATTTGGACAATGAAACTGAAACATTTTGGATTTCTTGGCCATTTCTCAGAAATATTGAAGGAATGCGAACACTAAAACTTTGTTCCCCACTCGTAGTTAGTGTTTGTTGAAGCCACTTATTTTCAAACAACTGTGTTTACTCTTTTTAAATCATAATGACAACAGAAACTTTCCAAATGATCAAAGGCTTGTTTGGTTTAATATCAATGACAGTCTGAAGTCTCTTGAGGTAGTTGTTGATGAGGTTCTTTATCTTCCCTGCTGGTAAAGCAGAACAGTCTTCTCGGCAAAAAGCTTCCAGATCTTGTGAATTCTCACATGAACGGCACATTTCAGTTCTCCCCAGATTGGTTCAATGATATTGAGGTCTTCTCTTTGTTCTGGTGGAACCAATGACTGGTGGATTTGTCCTTTGTGTTTTTGGTTCCTAGTCGTGTCCAGTAATGTCCCTTGAGCAGCTTCCGGGCTGATGCTGCCCATTTTCCTCCAGGATCCTTCGAGAACATGCTACATTCATCATCGCATCAATTTTCACCAAGTTTCCTGTGGCTTTGCAACTCAAACATCCCCAAAACACCAGAGACCCACCTCCGTGCTTCACAGTAGAAATTGTTTTCAGTTCATGTTGACTGCTCTCTAAATGTAGCGTTAATGGTTTTCCAAAAAGTTCAGTGAAGGCTCCTCTCTGAGCTGTTTGTTGTATTGTAAAGCCCTCCACACACCTATCTGTATTTTCGGTCTGAAGTTTGTGCGAGAACGCTCCTTCATTGAAAACCATGGGCGCCAACAAGACAAGAGCGGTTTGAAAAATGTCAAATGATCTAAATGACTACAAAAATGTGGAGAAAAGAAAGGATTTGTGGTGCAACATTTTTTTCGGAGAGCCCTGTATTGGTTTGGGTTTAGGGTGTAGGTATATGGGTTTTTCTTTGCATCCCTTACAGTTTTTCTGGCAGTTGTAGCAGAAATGTTGGTTTTACCTGAATCCCTCACGCTCCACCTCATCAGAGTTTGAACACGGCTTCTTTGGCGATGTTTTTACATCCCTTTCCTGTTTTATACACCTTTTCCCATAGTTCCTTTCACGGCTCTTTTGCTTTCCCCATCACTCAGAAAATTTCAGAAAAATGCCCAAGAAATCTCAGGCTGTTTTTGGTATCATATTTACCAGTAGCTGGTATTTAGATCCTCATCAAACAATGCATGTGGATATTACTGAACATCTTGCATATTGTACCTTTAATGTAAATGTTTATCTTGATGAACAGAAATCTTTTGTTTGTGTCCAGGAGTGTTTGTGACTAAAGGAGACATCGGCGTCAGCACCATAATGGGGTCAGCCGTGTACAACCTGCTGTGTATCTGTGCAGCCTGTGGACTCCTGTCCTCAGCGGTGCGTGGGAGACATCAACAACTACAAACAAACACAGGGCAGAGACAAAGAAACACATTCACCCAGACAGGATTCACTAACATGCATTTCTAATGGTTTTATATGGAGTAAATCTCTGTTGACAACCAGTTCAGTAGCTTTGTTTTTCTTGTGATTCATGGGAAGTGGTGTACAGAGTGCATAATGCAGGTGAAATGGTGATGATGGGTATCTTGTGTACAGGTGGGTCGACTTAGCTGCTGGCCGCTGTTCAGAGACTGTGTTGCTTACTCGATAAGCGTCTCTGCACTCATCGCCATCATATCAGACAACAGAGTGTACTGGTGAGTCTGCATACATAATTAGAAGTCAACGGTGAAGCTGAAACACTGTCCGATTTAAACTGGCAGTGCTACACTCAATAGTGTTTCAGAACACAGCTCAAACCTCCAGCGCTATACTGAACACTGTTTCAGTTTCACTGTCCAAATATAATTGCATGCAGTGATACAGAATAGGCAAAGCGTGAGTGCAAACAGAAAACAAACAAACATTGATGCGATTTTAGGCAAAATGAAACTAATCAAATGGACTGAGTGGTGCTTAAAGTAATGATTTTTTTTTTGGCCATTAAGTGGCGCTCTTTTAACTTATGTTTTGGGGTCAGCCTTAAAAACTGATGACTCACATCAAGTTTGGTGCCTTTATGTCAAAAGACTTAAGACTCCTCTTGGAACGATGACATCGAAATTGTTGCGGCTCTTGTTGAAAACCGTAGCTCCAATCGACACGAAACAAATAACGTTTTGTCAGCAATGTCTTCCGATGTTTCAGTTCAAATTTGGTGAGAATGGGACAAACGGTCTGGGAGGAGTTCGAAAAAGTTTGTTTTTGATCTTATTCAATATGGCAGACAGGAAGTTGAGTTAACTGGTAAAATGGATTTTGATGTTCTCAGTCTGACCCAGGGAAAAAGACAAGATGGCATTCATGACAATAGGCTAAAGCTACACAAGTTTATTAGCATTCTTTAAAATTTGTTTATCTTTTGACAAGAGGTTTAGATGACTTACAATTTATATAGCCTCTTCAGGGCATAGTGCCAAAAATGCAGACAAAAACTGCCAATTTTAAGAATTTTACAAGAATGCAGCATTTTTTTTTTTGTAATTTATGATGGCCGACATGGTAAAATTGTACATGGTCTGGTTCATTTTTTTTATTATTATTTTGGGATAAATGGCTTGCGAGATATTGGCTGAAATGGCAACTTTTGTATATCTCCAGACCACTAGGGGGCAGAGCGGCAAAACACTGCTTGCAACCTCAGATCATAGTTGTTACAATAGACACTAGGTTTGTTGTATATAAGCTAAAACATTGCAGAGTTATAGCCTTAACGCCATTTTGGCGACTTTTGCGTAATAACTATTCGAAAACGGTTCGACCAATCAAATAACTGCTTGGAACTTTAGGTCGGAATTGTTAATGTTTCATGAGGATTAGGGAAACGGCCTAGGAGCAGTTTGCTAAAGTAGGTTTTTCGTTGACAGAAAAGATTTTCTTGGTGGAAAAACGACTTGCGGTTCAAGGATCATTGGTATAAACTAATTTGGCTTAGTGTTGGCGCTAGACGGTTGGAATTAGAGAGTCCAAATTTGGTTTGCCTATAGGCAATCAGTGTGCCAAATTTCATAACTTTCCTTCAAGCAATTCCGTGGGCTCACATTGACGCTGCTTGGCCCCTAAATATAGCAGTCAAACTGGAACACATCTCTTCATCACGTTTAGGTATGAGGGGGCGTGTCTTCTGCTAGTGTATGGCGTGTACGTGGCCGTGCTCTGCTTCGACTTGCGCATCAGCGATTGTGTGACGCGGCGCTTCAGTACATGTTGCACGTGTCTGGAGAAGCAAGAGCAAGAGGAGCGGCAGCAGCTGATTGGCTGGAGTAATGGCGACAGTGTTCTTCGACCCCGACAACGCTCACGCAATGACAGCGGGATCTTCCAGGATGACTCGGGATATTCACAGCTCTCTCTGAGTCTGCACGGCCTCAACGAGATCAGTGACGGTGCGTATCGTTCAATCATTTCATGAGAACAACGCGACGTACAAAACATTTCAGTTTTTAATCTTTTCCTCTCAGAGCCCGCCAGTGTGTTTGCGATGCCAAATCAGGACCTAAGGCGTATACTGTGGGTGTTGTCTCTTCCGGTCTCCATCCTCCTCTTCCTCACTGTACCGGACTGTAGAAGAAGCTTCTGGAAGAAATGCTACATGCTCACATTCTTCATGTCTGCTGTCTGGATCTCAGGCTTCACCTACCTGCTCGTATGGATGGTCACCATCGTAGGTAAGCATTTAAGGCTTGAAATCTGGTCCTGAACCTGAGATCCAGATGTTTCACTCATAAGGCGTGGCTTTTCATGGGTGGTTTATTTGAGATCATGAGGGTTCCTTTTTGAAAGCAGCGGACTGTATGGAGGTCTGAGGACAGTTCCACAAACAGGGTATTGGAGGCAAATGTCAGTTTCTCAAAGCCCCACCCACCAGAATATCCAGATCTCCATTTCTAGATGAGGTATAAAAATGACGTTACATGAAAAAGAAAAAAAAGAGTGAATCTGTTTTCAGCTGGAAATCTGGTCCAGAACATGAGATCCAGATGTTCCAAGTGTAGACCCTACCTCTAGAGGGTTCCTTCCAGAGACCAGAGGACTGTTCCATGAACTGAGGTTACTTGTGGAAGCCCTGCTGCCTCTCTCAAACATTGTAGTCTATTCCAGTAACTTCACCAGTTACAGGGTGAAAACTGGTCCTGGACCAGATTATTTTTAAACAGCTGTTCTTAGGCAATCAGAATCATTATTGAAATTATGACTGTCATAAAACTTTCTGAGATACCTCTAGTAAGCACTAGTAAATGTCAGGATACTTTAATGCAGTCATTAGAGCTATAGGACGTAGCTGAGATGCAGAGCACTCGGGATCCGTGTGTGTGGGGTCACATGGGGCTCCCGGCTCATTCCTGGAGTGTTTTGGAGGATCATGACGCTCTCTGAGCAGATTTACATGCAGCCGAACCCATGAGAGCCTGAGAACAACCATGTGATGCAGCCTGGGATAATGGGATTATTATCCAAACTCTAGAAATCACACACTGTACAAGACATACTCACATGAGCCCCGGAGAGCCAGAGATCACATTCTTTGTAGATGGCTTTTTAAAACTTGAGTTTGTGTTCAGGAGAGACATTAGGGATCCCGGATACAGTGATGGGAATGACTCTTCTTGCCGCCGGGACCAGTATTCCTGACACCGTCGCCAGTGTTATGGTTGCTCGGGAAGGTACATCCACAAAGCATTCACTGTGTGCATCTAGGGGTTACGAAAACTACACTGACTCAGTTTTGGAATACTGACTCAATATGGAAAATATCTACAGACATTTGTGTTCAAGTAAAATTGGAGACACCAATGGAACTAGTTACCATTCCATATGTCAACATTAATGTACTGGGCCTGTAAAATACTCCGAATTTAAATATACGATGAGTAATAGTATTGAATGAGTTAAAGTAACAGATCGGTAAGATTAATTGTTTAAGTATGGAATTGGTAAAAGTACTACATTTATACAAGTGATTATAATAAAAGTACCAGATCAGTAAAAGTTACGAGGTACTTAAGTAGCAATAAAGTACTAGATTAGAAAGAGTACTACATTGGTAAAAAATCCCATTAACCCACCAGATTGAGTACTGTAAAGGTACTGGAATTGGTAAGGATCGCACTAATTATAAGCATTTGTTCAGATCCAGTATGAGTAATGTTTAAGTACTTAAAAATATTATTAAAGTACTAGATTTAGAAAGAGTAGTGTTGATGTACTAAATTGATAAGTTCCAAATTTGTAAAAGTTGGAAGTATGGATCTGATAATTTACTGGATCTGAATAAGTACCGTACTTATACTTGAAGTATCTGATCAGATAGAGTAACTGTACTAGTAAAGTACTGTATTTAGAGAACTTTTTAAACACCAAATTGCTAGTGTACCTTACTGTAAAGAGTAATTTAGAAGAAATCTGAAAAAGAAACGTAGGAACTGGATTTGGTAAAATTAACATATTAAGACTAAAGCTAAAGCTGAAGTATGGAATTGGTAAAAGTACCACTAAATGTCATAAATCTGTCTTCGTACACAAAGTTAAAGTACCAGATTGAATCATTTAGGTACTGAATTGGTTTAAATACTAAATGGGTAAAATATTATCAAAGTACCAGATCAGAGAGTGTTCTTTTAAAGCACTATATTGGTAAAAAAAAAAAAATATCAGAAAGACTATTTTATATAAGGAATTGGTAAAAATACCGTAATTTCAAGAAGAATATTTAAGTACAGATTCACGGAGTAACCGATATATTAAAGGCTGGTGTTACTTCGGGAAATGGTGACTGCTCTCTATCTCTCAGGTAAATCAGACATGGCGATGGCAAATATAGTGGGCTCAAATGTCTTTGACCTGCTGTGTCTGGGCCTGCCGTGGTTCATCCGGACGGTGTTTGTCGATGTGGGCTCTCCAGTGCTGGTCAACAGCTCAGGCTTGCTGTTCATGTCCTGCACGCTTCTTCTCTCCGTGGTCTTTCTCTTCCTCTCGGTTCATCTGAACGGATGGAAACTCAACTGGAGGCTGGGCTTGGTTTCGCTGTTGTTATACTTGATCTTTGCCTCGCTTTCAATCCTTTATGAGCTTGGGGTCATCGGGAACAACCCCATTCGGCTTTGTGCTGATTGAGAGGAAGACTACCAAGCTTTGAAAGGTATCTGAGAACAACGCAGTAAGAGCTGGAGAAATTCTAAGAGTATTTATCAACAAAAGAACAATTTGGTGAGAAATGATCAATTTGACAACACTAAACAGACCGTGTGCTGCTCCAAGACAAATATTAGTTTTTATAAGTGCTGTCACTAGTAATAGCCAGTTAACGCAATTAATTTTAAATTTTTACACATAAAAAAATTACACTGTTGCATTTTTCCCTCGTGTGATCTGTGCACTGGGTATTTACTTCTTTACTTAATCATGTGATCAGAATGCCATCAATCAATAAGCCGCTGAAACAATGTGAGAGCAAAGTTCCCGCCCAGTATTTCCAAAAACCTGATTGGATCCAGGAATTTATTATAAAGCTCAGCCAAACAAGGTCCGCAAGCATTTTATCCACCTCACACCGGTGAAACATTCGTTTACAGAATACAAAGGACAATTACCGGTACTTTCGTTGTGTTTTTATTATTTTGATCGTATAATTTCTGAAAACACCTGATTATAGATTTTTTTTTTATCCATTTAAATCTGAATTCTTTTGTCTGTTCAATGAAAATATACGCTAGTCTAGTCTAGTAATTCTAGTCTTATTAAATAAAATTAAGAAATATTTAAAAATTCATTACTTGTAATGCAAGGCGTTCATAGGTGCAGCGTATTTATTACCAAAATGTTCTAAATTTACACACTTCAACCTAAAAAGTTTCTTTATCTTGAGTTTACATATCCAAAAAGATGATCTTTTAATTTAAATTAATTTTAAAAATTGCGTGATTAATTTTTTTTTTTGGTTTTATTTTTATTGCTTGAGCATGCAAAAAAAAATAAATCCTGCTGTTCTAGAGGATTGACATTGTTTACATTCTCAGATTGTCTGGATAACTTTGCGAACATTTAACATTTTTATTAAATTGTTACATTTATGCATCTGGAAATGTTCCAGTGTTCTGTCGCATTGGGATTTGCTCACATTGGTCAGTTTGCGATGTTCAGTTAGAACAGTAACAGTTTGTTTGAGAAAAAGTGTAAATCCTGCCACAACAATCTCAGCAAAAACTCAGAATGACTCTGGTGCAGTTAAGCGCTCATCAATGAACTCAAATCTATAGTTTATATTTTCCTTCTTGTTTCAATTTTTTGTCAATGGTGCCAATAATTGATCTATTTGCTCAGGGATGTTATTCAGCTACTTTCAGGTAGTCACTGGGAAAAATGCGATTGTTATCCATTTCAAACCCTCCATGTTGTCTGGTGTTGATGGTAGCAGCATTCCTCTACCTCACATCATACTTGTGTTTTTATTTGCTGTTAATAAAAATGTACATACATTATTTAGGACTTATTATTCATGGTTTCAACGGTTTAAAGCAATGAGAGCAACAACTTAAACTAAATCATAATTAATTACACTTCACAATTACGTAATTAATAAAAGGTTTGTATTAGCATTGGTTTATGTATTGATTGGAGTGTTAATTAACACAACAGCTAACTTTGAGGACCATTGAAGCACCTGATCACTTGAACATTGTTTAGTGGCAAGTATTCAGCAAATGTTCTAGAGCAGGGGTCGCCAACCTGGTGCCTGCGGGCATCACATCGCCCGCAGTGACCATATCAGTCGCCCGCAAGCCAGGTCTAAAAATAGAACTAATCACGGACTATCAAAAATTTGATTAAATTGTGTTGCCATTCTTTTTTAATTGCATTTACAGTGATGTAAACCAAAAACAAAACGTATAAAAAATATATGAAAATCTAAGTAGCAGAGTTCGCTAATAGGAGATTAGCCTTGGACAAACTTAGCCTTGGTCTTAAGCGTTGCGAAGACGAGGATACGAAAGCGGTTGCTACCCACATAAAAATGGCGGAAAAAAGGAAGCAAACGTATTATTTTAATAGTAAATGGGAGGAAGAATTCTTTTTTACTAATGTGAAAGAAAAGTGTGTGTGTGTCTCATTTGCGGTGCAACTGTGGCGACGGCAAAGCGACACAAAGTTGAGAGACACTTCAGCACTTGTCACAACAGCTACGATGCTAACTACGCACCCGGCAGCGCTCTATGAAAAGAAAAAGCCTGCGAGTTAAAGGGAGCTTTGGCCAAACAGCAGTCTTTTTTTACAACGTCGGTGAAAAAATCTCAAAAAACAACCGAAGAGTTGCAGTATCAACTTACATCCCAGATTACAGTACTCTGCATCTAATGCCAGGCTTCCCACTAACACGAAAAGAAACAAATGACAGATGTTGGTGACCCCTGTTCTAGAGCTTTAATTTTACTAGTTAATCCTATAAATGCTGCTTTTTACAGACATTGTAATCAATTAGTTACTTTACCCGATATTCCTTAAGATCAGGCACTTTAACTGCAATCTGGAACTTTACTGATAAAGTAATTTATTATATATTCAGCAAATTTTCCTTCTGATCTGGTGCTTTAACCAATATTCTCATCAAAACATCACTTTAAATTTATATGAAAGCAATGTTAGCACATTTTGATCTTTTTTGTGGCTCAGTTGGTAGAGGAGACTTTCAAAACCAGTGGAGATGGCGATCGAACTTCTTCCACTAGGCCACAAACTACAAGATCAATAAAAAAAGTGCTGCATCAATTAGAATATCAGGTAAATTATTGGATTAGTGGTTAAAAATATTGAATAAACTACCAGATCGAAAGCAATGTTGATGATAAGCTTCACTTGCGAACAGGTGGAACGCTGAGGGTGTAGAGTTGAGACCGAGGACACATGTTTAATACTCGCCCTGGGATAACGGATTAATTAATATCAGACCTGTAGAATGCATCTTTAATATCATAAGAGAGCTAATCGTTAATCTTTCATCAAAGAGATATCATTATATATGTGCAAACTGCTCACTACATGTGAGAATTGAATCAGAACAATATTTAGAACAGCCAGCATTTTATTTTTAAAAATGTGTTCAAGAATAAATGCGCTACAAAATAAAAATGGGTAAAAAAAAAAAAAGAAGAAAAGGAATGGGAAGAAATATTTCAATAACAGATAGAGGACCGCGGCTACTGAGCATCAAGATGTTTCTAAAACAAAACTTATGCCGGCTCGCTAAGAGTGAGAGCGTTGCGACGATGGACTCGTGTTACGGTTACACTCTGTGTGTGCCTGAGTGTTTCCACCTCTCTGTTGTATTTGAATCGCGGCTCCCTCTCCGTCTGATGTTTGCCTTAAGCAATGCGGTCCAGTCGTACGTCTACCTCTCTGCCGTTGATTTTGCTTCCGTTCATGATTCTGCAGGCCATCTCCGCACTGTCTACGCAGTCGAATCTCACTGTGCCGCAGCCTTTGGATTTACCGTTCTCCATCTTAATTTCAGCGTACATCACCTGACCTGAAACACATGCAGAGATTGTCTAAAGCACCTGCAGGATCTCAATCGGATGCTACATTTATTGTAAATCAAACACGTTCAAATCAATGACACATAAATACAGTGTGTTAAGGGTTGGCACCAATAGCACAGCAGCGACTCCAGGAACTGCATGGGAACTATTTGCATAGTTTTATAATCACCCATAGGCTTTTGCAGATGATTTATCAGTACATTCGGTGATTGCTGATTGATTATTGAAGTATGATGCAGAAAAATAAAAACCGAGTTGATGTATTACTGAACATTTCCTCCATGAGGAACATACAACTGATTTCATTAGCATGCGCAATATTATCTAGTTTCCCTTAAAGCACAAAACAATGCTGTTTACAGCTACGTTTTGGTCGAGCAATAATCTCAAGATGCTTCTTCTGACCATAAAACAATCAACCAGATTCAACCAAATACAAACTCAACAAGACGTCTGCAAAACTAACATTCCCCCAGGAATCACGTGCCTTTTGAGACAATCCGATTGTTTGGTTTGAAGTCTGTCAACGGGAAAGTGGAGAGCCAGATCCCGGAAGCACCGCGCAGTGTTAGACTAAACATTTGGATATTGATGGAATAAAGCTTCTGGACAGTTGTAGTGGTTTTAGACTTACAAAGAAAAAACATGTTTTAGAGGAAGTTGGCAAACCATTAGTCTCCCGTAGTCTTCAGGGGAAGATCTGGTTTTTACGGCAGATTTCTTTGGCCAAGACTCACCCATGAGGAAGTTTGACAGACATGTCAAACCACCAATCAAATGTCGCGTCATGTTTGGGAATGCAAAAATGTTTCCAAATCAATTGACTGAGGAGCAACAATTGACGAAGATTAAGAAAACATGGGGATGAAGTTACATGGAGACTTTACTCTTGGGTAAGAATTATTATAATACATTCTGCACAACTTAACACTTAAACTAAAAAAAGCTAGTTCCTGTTAAAATAAACACTTACAAATTTCCTGTTTTTGCCGACAGGAAGTGAATGTTCCCTCAGACCCAGTCTCAATACATTTTAGGCAGTGTAGGATTAAAAACATCCTTTGTAAGATATGCTTTTCCTACATAACTATTTAACAACAGCCAAAAGTTATGTGTTTAACTTTGTGTTTGGTATTTAATTTTTAATAAGATTCATCACTTAATGGTTGTGATTTACAGAGAACTGCTTATTAACCTCTTAACCCCTGAGGCCTATTTTCCGAAAATCCTATACTTTTACTTTTTAAGGCATTTCTCAGCTTTTACAAGGCCTAAACTGCAAATCTTGGTATCAAAATGAAGATAGGTTCTTGGGGAGTGGTGTGGATGAGTTAATTTGACAGTCAAGAACACTGGGTAAGAGTAATTGATGTTGGAATGGCCAAAAAATGAACTCAGCCTAAAAAAAACCTACATGATTCCTCTAAAATCTCCTTATTTTACTTGTAACGAAGCAAATAAACACAATCAATTGTAACCACTACATGTCAAGGACATCTGTAGCAAGTTTGGTGTTCATACTACAAGAAACTAATATTCTGTAAAGGTTTTGAATGAACAAAGTACAGGCGTAATTCATTTCGGCACAATAATTGAAATATGGAAAAAATCTTGTCCAAAGCTTCTGCTACGTTCATGGTCTTCTTATCTTGCTTACGGGACATGATTTCAGCAAAAAAAAAAAAACTTCTAAAGAAACTCTGTAAAAGGGGGGTGGAAGCCCATTGGAGCCATCTTCCTGCGCTTTTGGGAACGTTTCATTCACAGTACTCCCTACGTTCGAGATCCTACGTGTCCCTACCCCCCGACCATCTGTCCAATCCGGGAGCTCTATATATCGCTGAAAAGCTCTGACGGGATCCGCGACGAATCACAGGACGCGCAGCGTGGAGAGACGTGCTCTTATGCACGGCGAGTAATTCCATATTTGGTGATGTTAAGCGTGCACAAAGCTACAGAAAAGAGCCAAAATGGAGTCTTTTGTTATCTGATCCTGCTTTGAACTGACCACTCCTTTTGTGGGCAGCCCTGAGAGGTTTCCAGTGTATAACATACAAAGAAAGAATGTTTTAGTTTGGCCGTGTTTTAGATGACTGCAGCTCTGAACATTAAACTTGTTCTGTTACCCCAAAATCTCCTGGTCTTCGATTCAGAGTTTCCTGCAGCAGTAATTTGGGTACTGCCTCAAAAAGATTCATATTTGAAAGCATTTTTTTCAAATGTCCAGATTTCACTGAGATTGGAATTAAATCAACCCATCAGTATCATGTCAACAATTTGCGCAAGTGTGAAACACCAGGATTAAACTTCCGAGGGGGCTGACGTGATGATTTCTGAGTGTGATTGATGTGAAGAGCATTGTGACGTACCACAGTGACTGAACTTCTCCTTCAGCTTCTGCCAGGTCAGATCATATGGGAGCTACAAACACAATAAACGCATTAAACCTACCTCAAACGCTCTTTACAATTTATTCATAACACCTAGCTGACGATCAATGATTCTCTATAGTTAAAAATATAAAAATCTATTTTGTATTTTAATTATGTGAAAACATATTTACTGTTTGCAACCTTTTCCGCAAACAGACTGCCTCCCAGCCAGATTATCATCATAATATTAACAAGATATTTGGCATTCAGAATTGATCACTGTTACTGAATTTGTCAGTGCCAAAATCACATGAAATGCATTAATGCTGATGAATTGTTTGCACTTTAAATGGAATAAGGCAAAAGAACTTCAGATTGAAATTCCTCTTTTCGGTTATTACTAGGGCATAACTTTCTGCATCTATTTTTGTCTCCATAATAAACTCTGAGGAAGCCTCAATAGTATGCGCAGCAGCAACCTTAGCAAAGTGAGCTAGCTAGAGGAATCTAGAAACTGAAACATATTTAAAGGTTTTAACTGAGGGCAGCATTACATTAATAAGACGGTGCATCTTAACCATTAAAATATTCTTTCAATATAACAATATTGAGATAACTACTACAGAACGAAAACGAACATGACCATGTCGGGTGGATTTCCAATATACATACATTTCTGACGAATATCTGGCAACCGCCTTTCGACATAGAGCCCCTGTCACTCATGCCACCCATGTGACCCGAAGATCCGCCTCCGAACTGAGAGAAACTACGGTTCAGGTCCATGTTGGAGGCCATGCGATCAAAGTTGGAGCTCATCCCCATGTTCAGCATCGCTCCTGCAGCTCCTAGACACATAATTACTCAAAATTTTTTAAAATTATTCATTATTTTATCGCACCATCAATTCATTAGATTTATTGAAAAGGAAAAAAACCTTGAAACCGTTCACCAATTGGAATTTAATTACTCGTAGATTTGCATGTTTCAAACCAACTTGGCCAATCGACCGCTGAGATACTGAAAGATTAAACTTCCTGCCCGGGCTTACCATCACAGGATTGACAACCAGCACAGAAATGTTTTTTACTCTCGATGTTTTAAAGCAAATGGTTGCATCCAGGGACTCAAGAGATATCAGGAAATGAGCATTTTTTTACGGTAATATTACTATAGTAAAGGACCTAGTTTCATGTTTAAAGTGATTCGTTACTGCAAGTAAATGTTAAATATAGCATTTATTTACGAATATTTTGTTGCATGAAGACTTTACACTTGGGTGATCAAAAATCATAGAATTAAAACGGTCAACTCTCTCTAGTTAAATTAGAACAACATGTTGTATAAACTTTTCTGTAATAACATTCACCGAACAAGGCCTGAGTTACATCTCAAGCAGCAAATCAAAGCAATGAAATTACGATCAAATGTCTTTGTTTAAATAATTAAGGTCAGAAAACAAAAATACTGATTAGAGGGAAAGCAGACACATGTCCTCACTTTTAGCAAATGTACAGAACCTCATCCCAATGTGATTATTCTATGCCTGTGTTTATATTGGGGTTAATTGTATTCTTTTTTTACAGGATTGCTTTCTTTTGACCTCAGCTTCTGCTTTTATATTTACACGTTATGATCTGATTGGGTGTGGCAAAAAACCCATGAAGTCCTGTTTGTGAAAGGGTGGATAATACGCTGATGAAACAGAGGTAGGTGTTAGCGTGTGTTCAGGGAGGATAAGAAACAAATTCTAATCCTATTTTCTGGTTAATTTCTGAGCTAGAACAGGAAATACATCACAAGGAAGTTAAAACTTGCTTATTTATGTCTCCAAATAGCCGACAGAGCTAGAACTAGCTCTTTACAGCCTCCTTGTCACCCCACTCCTCTCCTCTCTTTCATAGAAGTTCTTAGTTTTAGCTAAATGTAATTTTAAAGCTAAAAAAAGCAGCAATTTCGGTTCAATCTTAAACCTTTCTTTCAGTCTTCTTACTCTGTTTAAAAGTAATTTTAAAAACAGTTTGAACAGAAGACGGTTTGGGAAGCCCCGTCTGACCAGACTCCCATCATCTAAAGAGTCAGATTTGACTGTTCTCCTTATGTGCGAGTGGGCGGTGACTGACCTAATCCGGAGGCCATGGTGCCCATCCCAGCGCTTCCCATTCCTCCAAATCCTCCACCTGATGGAACAGAGCAGTAGTACGTTTACTAGAGCAGCACATTTCACACGGAAATCAGTAACTCAAAATATTTTTACAACATAAAATGAACCAGAAGCTATACAATTCTATACAGACGTACAATTCCTTTAGAAGAGCATAATCCTTAAAAGCTCTGGCCTTTTTGAGCATTTTTTAACTACTTTACAATTAGCTGTAATAAATTATATTGTAAATTAACAGTTTGTACAAATGCTTGATACCATTTTGTACAATCCCAGCTTTATTTGTTGCAATTTTCAAAAAAATTCTGTTTTATAACATAAATTAAGAACAATGTGAACTGTATACAAAATCAGGTGAAACCTTATACACCGTTCCAATAGAAAAAAACAAAATTTTAGTTTTCCTGTCAAAACCTTTATTTAAGTTTATCCCTTCTTTTCACCACTAGATGGCCCAGATTTGGGGTCTGTGAAACGAAACTGAAAGACAATCACACATTTTATCTAATATTAATATCAATTTCCTTGCAAATAATGTCATAACATGTTTATATATAACAAAATGTGAAAACTAAAAACCTTTTCAAAGCCTACACATCAAAAACATTAGCTGGGTTGTGTCATTCCTACTTAATTCAAACCAGATGCTGTAATGGTCACACACGCACTGGTGTGTGCAAGGATTTCTAAGAGTTAATCATGTACAATCAAAAACTATATACATGAGTAGAACAAACAAACAAAAAACCTAATTAAAAATATTCAAGTATTTCCAATCAGATATTTCCAAATTTCCTTTTATATCGATTCCATTTGGAATCTTTGGCAACCCCACTCTGACTGGCATACATATTCTGCTTTAATATCTGGCAACCCTCGCATCCACTCTCTGGAAAAACAAAAGAATGCATCTCTTGGCACTTAGCGTCAACTTTGCTTTGGATGAACTACATGGAGCAGAGCTTTTCTGTCAGACATAGAGCATCATGAAACAAAGGCTACTTTTGAATAAACTTGGAAGTGTATCAGACAGAAACGCAGTAAATGATGCATTTCAAACCCTCACAAGCGTTTCCTGCTGAAATGTACCTGAGAGCCATCAGACGGATGTTTTTCAACTCTGATTCTCACATTTAAGACGTTTTAATGCTTTTTAAGGTCTTTTTTCAACATGACCATATTTAAGGTGTTTAAAGACCCTGTGGGTCTTGCAGAGAGCCACAAAATGGATCATTGTAGCTGAGTAAAAGTTGAGTGTAGTTTAACTTTTCAAGTGAACTTACCAAGGCTACTGAACGAGTCCCCAAACGATCGGTTCATTCCCAGGTCACTCCTACCAAAGTCTCCCATTCCAGAACAATACATGTCTTCAAGACAGAAGCGCATCAGTCTCAAGTCGTATCATATTTAGGCTTACTTTACTCTTGCCTTTACCTCCCATCCGGCTCATGGTTGTCATGTCTCTGTTTCCAAATCCTCCCATTCCAGGCATGCAGTCTATCCCGGAGAAGCCACCCATCCCTGCACATAAACACAGCGACTGAGCACATGATCGGGATCAGAGTCTCTGATAGTCCTGATCTATCCCTCACCACTCATGCGGTTCATGTTGCCGCATCCTACTCCATCCATCCCTGAAGAGCAAAACAACCAAATTACATTGTGGACACCTTTAATGAACAAAAATATTGAATGGGTATTCACCTCCAGCACCCATAGAACCTCCACCGAGACAGTTTGCGTTTATAGGCTGCCCACCTGGACCCAATCCCATCCCAATGCCGCCAAGACCCCCTAAAAGACAAAGATTTTACAACTGAATGAGGAATATCATTGAAACACACATCATCTCTCAGAAGAGCTCTGGTCTCTTACTAGGAAGCTGGGGAGATTTATCTACCATCCGGAAATCATCCGCAGGCAACGATTTATCATCCTGTAATGCAACAAACACACACAGGAGTCAATACAAAGAGCAGCTGTCTTCATAAATGCGGGCAAATGCATCTCACCATCTTCACATGCATCTGTCTGTCGAAGAGCATCTGTCCATTAAACATAGCTGTGAGATCAGTCAAGGAAACAACGCTTCAGGAAAACAAAGCTGCAGGGGTAATATCAGCAGATCTACTTTGAAGGATACAGACAGCCTGAACGGCCTCCAGCGGTTGCTCAAAGGTGACTGTTCCCATGCCTCGGCTCTTCCCATCCTTGTCTTCCTTCACGTCTGCTCTCTTGACTGATCCTGCGATGCTGAACACCTCCTTCAGCTTCTTCCAGCCCACTTTAAAGTCAAGCTGAAAAGAGAGAAACAGACATGTGATGTAAAGCAGATGATCACCACTTTTACTCAATCAAACTCACGTTAGCAATGAACACTGTGCTCCCCAGACGTCCATTCCTCAGGGCGCTGATGATCTCCGGAGGGATGTTGGGGTTGTTGGCGATGGATTGAGGAAGGTTCATGCTTGAACCCGAATCTTGTCCACGACCTCCTCCGAACATTCGATTGGCTTTCTGGAGGACTCGCCGAGCATGCTCTCCGTCTGGATCCTGAAACACAAAATTAACAGTCACATTAATCAGCATAACGATAGCTAAGAAACAAGATAAAGACAAAACTGATTTTATTCATTTTGAATTATTGTGAATAAATAAATTAAACTCAAAGATTTACAGTAGGGGTGTAACGGTTCACGGGAATATATTGACTTGCGTAATGTTTCGGTATATTTTTTTATCAAATAATATAAATTTATTATTAGCGCGATATTAAGCGCAGTGGAACATTATTCCTAGGTGAGTTTCAGAAAATGTGGATAGGTTCATCTTTTTAGCCATAAACTTAAAACTTGAATAGTTAGTTTTGTTGATATATAAGCTGAAGCTGTTGCTAGTGTTAAAAGTTTTCAGGTCCTAACTAGTTGCAGTATTTCATTTTTTATTTAAAAAATGTGTATTTCTTTATAGAGTGCAATTTATTTAAAATATCACCCAAATGTGTCACTTTTATATATTTTATGCAAGAATTCTATTGTGTATTGGCAGCTTTTCAAAATAAAGATTATGTAAGTTTTTATTTTTTGTACCGAACCGAATTAACCGAACCGAACTCTCCAAGACATTGTACCGAACCGAATACGATTTTAGCGTACCGTTACACCCCTAGTTTACAGCAAAACTACAACCCTTAGAAGTCCAGGGACTTTGAGCGTTTTTTTATTTACCACTTAAAAATTTGCTCTAATAAATTATCTTTTAAACAGTTTATTTTGTGGCAATGCTTGATATTATTTGTTATGTTTTTCATTACACAATAACTGTACATCAATACTGAAAAAAAAAATTATGTCAAATTCTGTTTTCAATTCTGTCATTTTATTTCACTGCAAAATAATAAAAAAAACAGTTCTGAACAAATATGGTAGAAACTGGTATAAATAAATAAATACAGGTGATCCGTATACACTGTTCCAAGCAACTGGTATACAAGTTAGGATTCCGCTCATACAGAGTGTCCAGAAACACACCCATAAAACAAACGTTATTAAAATTAAATGGTTATTTTTTCAAGAGCTCTCAAACCTAATCAGAATAAAAGTTGCTCGCAGTTACCTCTTTTATGTTGAGAGGTCGTCCGTTCAGATCATGCTTGTTCATGATTTCAATGGCCTTCTTCACAAAGTCTTCATCTTTAAACTCAACCACTCTGAAAGAGAAAAGTGCAGACATTTCAATCTTTAAAAATATAATGTGCTTTTCTAATGATCTGCATCAGGGGTGCTCATTACGTAGATACTGGTCGATCGTGGCGTGAAATTGAAACAATATCAGCCGATCATCCATCCAGTCACAGTTCAGTAAAGTTAGCTGCAGATTCACGGATTCGGTTTTCTCTGCTCAATAGCTCGAGACCAGAATGTTCTTAGTAAACAAATAATACCTATTTTTAATCTGTGTTATGTAGCGGACAAACTACAAAACGTTTTTTATCAAAACAAGTTTCCCTCAGCATTCGCAGAAAAATATTACTGTCTATGAGCAACCCGCTGACATGGAATCGCTTAGGGACCGTCTGCAAATTACCAGATCCAAAATATGTTTTACCCAGAATATGCTTCATAACTTCATTCTAAATTGTTCTATTACAACCAAAATCAAGCAACACGCCACTCCTCACCTGAATATTGTACTGCACGACTCAGTTTCAATAAAAAATTTGAAAAATGTATTAGAGCATCATTTTTATTCTTGATTATTTGGCTCAATTGCTCCCATAAAAATCACTATTACCACCAAGTTCAGGTCACACACAACTGTTCTAATGATTAAATTCAGTGCAAGGTATCAAATTAAACTCAGGTTATTACAAAAAAATGTAAATAATTAATAATTATGCGTGTTTTGTCAATTCTCAATAAAGTTGAAAATAATTGGGTTTACATTTTTGTAGCGGGTAGATCACTTTGACTTGGTCATAAAAGTAGCTCGCAAGCTGAAAAAGTGTGAGCACCCCTGCTCTACATCTTTGAGTAATAAAGGGTGAGCGATATCTGCACCAGAGCAAACATAGCCCTACACCAAAGAGGGACTCAGCCATTTTTAGAAAGCCCTAAATAAGTAACTCCATAACAGCAGCAATGATCATGACGTAATCAGCGGGATCATCAATAAGTGATAGTATAGTGTGTTACTATTGTAAACGGGTCAAATGTGTTCTGGTAGAAAAGTGCATCACACAGTGAATGGCTCTGCTCAGTTTCACATGAAACGCCCAAAAATTAAGAAAGAGGCAGATGAATGACTGTATACAGAGACTGACTCATTTAAATTGATGAGGATAGTACGGTTTACACAGTCAAGTAATCTGGCTTTTGGAGGCGGGAGACAGCTCTTTGGGAATACAGCCGGTCAAAACAGTTCTAGGAGGTGATAATCCCCAACCACTTAATGATGGACTTTGACTAAGGAAGTTTAGAATTACCAAAACAATATGTCAGATGTTCTGCAATGAAATCGGTAAATTGGTTAGTCCATTAATGCCGACCCATTGCACTCCAGTTACAATAGAAAAATGCATTCCATTGGGGTTTATTCAGTAAGTGCCTTTCCATTCAAGTTCATGCGCATCTTTTCTAATCGGATCAAAAGTTTATCCTACTCATTTGTGCGCATCATTTTATGTGAATTTTCAAAATTTATGTGCATCTTGCAAGTCTCCATCCAGGTTTTTTTTAAATGAGATATTCAAAATGCACATAAAATAGGTGGGTGGAAAAGCAGCTAGCTTTTTTAGCAAGGTTATCAAAAACCAAAAAGTAATGCTAGGTTCTCAACCCCTTTCTAAAAGTCTTAAGTACACATGCCCTTTAGCTTCTGATTGTCTAAAAGCATGCTGTAGCCCAGTGATCCCCAGCCCCCAGACTGGTACCGGGCCACACACAAAGAAAAAATAATTTCCATTATTTTTATATTAATTTAATATCCGAGTCTTAATGATGATTTATTTTGAAAAGTGGATTCTCTCTGTTACATCCGTCTCACTTGAAGCATGTCAAGTCCTCGACACCTTAAGTCATGTGATACATCCCGCTAAATTAAACCCCAAGCTAGCAAAAAAACAAACTTCTTAATAAAGTCTAATGAAGGGACTGAAGAGGAGCCTGCACCTGCTAAAAAAGGGAAAGCTGCCTTTAACAGACAGTATCAAGAATCCTATTTAAAATATGGATTTATCGTCACGGGCGATCCCCAAGCACAAAGCCCACTATGCATAATATGCGGTGATCGGCTGTCTAATGAGGCGATGAAGCCTTCAAAACTGGTTCACCATTTGGAGATCAAGCACCCCAGAGTAAAAGACAAAAGTAAAAGGTATGTGTAAACATGTTATCATAGAGACCAGGGTGCACTGAAGCAGAAAGGATGTTGCTCATGTCATGTTCTGTTGGAGGTGCGACGTTAGGAGGACGCAGCTAATAAAGTTGCACACAATTACACAATGGTTTTACGTTCATTATTAATATTATAGAGAAAATACCAGTTTTTAATGCTGATCTAACTTTTATTTTGTTTTGATCTACTACGCACCTTTAGATTGGGCCGTGAAAATATTGACAGACAATCAACCGGTCCATGGTGCTTAAAAGGTCGGGGACCACTGTTGTAGCCTACTGGTACTAGGAAAGCTTGTATCACCATCTCTCGTTTTGATTAAAAATGACTATCAAAAGCTGGAAAACTTGTCAATACTCTTTGTTGATAGCATTATTTTGAGCTAACTAGCCTAAAAATACCTTCAGGCAGGGCATTAATAACACAGAATACACTCTAAAAAAAGAAGTGCCCTAGAGAGTAACTATGCATTAAACATTTACTTCAAGTCTTAGATGATTTCCACTGATCTGGTTTGAGTGAGTTTCTTACCCGCATCCCTGCAGATGATCATCCCAGAAGAGAAGGAAGAGATGGAGAAACCAGGGGACGACAAGAAAAGCAGGATGAGAATCAAAACTGGTTCAGCTCAGAGAGAAACAAGTGAATGTTTTAATTACAGACCAATTAAAATATGAATATTTATCATGTACATAGAGAGCTGGTTTGGACGCCATCATTGGGACTTGAACAAACGAAAGCAAGCTAAGCTAGTTCTTGTTTAACAGAACGAACCGATCAACCAATCAGATAAAGGGGTTTAAGGAAAGACAGCTGACAGATCGAGTTCATTAAAGTCCAAATCAGAAAGCACATCAGATGTGAGACCCCTGTCAAACGGGTCAACACCGGTTTAAAAAGAACAACCAGTTGAATCATCTTAAAGAGGGGTCATCTAAATCATCATCATCATCATCATCATCCAAACACAACATCCCAAGATCAAAAAACAACAGTGTATCCATTTAAACCTGGCACAGATTCACCAACACTTACCCTTGACTTTCCTTCGCCATCCTTAAAGAGTTCCACGTATGTAACCTCACCGACTACACGAGACACACAGAGGGAGAATACCACAGAGAACAAGCATTTCAATCACCAGAGCCGCCTGAGAACACGCGCATCAGTCACTCACTCACGGCCCGCTCCACAGAACGGAGCCTGCATCTCACACTAGTCTAGACAAGTCATTTTTTTAAGTGTAAGGCACTTCATACAAAGTTAACATGAGTCACGACAGCTTCACAAGGAGAACAGTGCAATGATGAAACCCACCTGCGCCATCTTTCAGATCAAACTAATCAATCACACACCACCAGAGCAGCAAGGCTCCCAGATAGGACAAACACACTTCACATTCATCCACGGAGCAATTCATCACATCAAATCCATCCACATGAGCGACCGGAGAGGAGGGGAGAGGACAGCAGGGTTGATGCTCCCTCTGGTTGGGTTACCTTTCTCTCGCATTAGATCTTTAATTGCCTGCCACTTCATTTCATAAGGGATATTGCTAATGAAGACCCGGCTCCTTCTCTTGTCCCCTCCACCACTGCCGCCGCCGCCACCTCCTCCTCCTTGTCGGTCCTTGTATGGATGGTAACGCTGAGATTTTCTGCCCCCGGAGTTCTTCTCTTTAAATTCAGACTGCTCTTCAGCATCCCTACAAAAACACATTTAGAAATTAATTTTAGCGGACTTTTAACTATTTAATTGTTCACAAGGGGAATAACGGATTCTTCTCATATATTGGAGCAAGATGTCTTTTACGTTTAAATTGGCCTGATTTGCCATTTGCAAGCACATCATTCTGCATAAAAAAAGAAGAAATGCAGCATATTGTATCATTTCGCCTGCTGCAGGCCCGGTTTACCAGCATGACACCAAGCAAAACCTATGGCGACACGATGAAAAGTACAAATCAGAAACGTGCCACTGCTACCTTTTTTTATAATTCGGTGTACAAATGCTCAGAAAGCATTTTTATTGTTACGTCATTTACACTATATATGAGCAGGGTGCTACCACAAATGACACGACTAAGCTCAACATACATTTACATAATATACATTTACATAATATATATATAAACTTCTATTTTAAAGGTTTATTTTCATAAGTTTGTAACATTCGTGAATAACCTTGTTAAAATGCCAACGACAGGACGGTTGCTATGGGTTACCACTCTGATTAGCAAGGGAGGCTAACAGATGCAGCACCGAACAAACAAAGCAACCATTTGAAAATGCGCATTGAGCTTAACCAAAACCTAAACAAAACCCCAGTCTGATAAACGACGAGAAAGGTACCTCAACCACATACATGCTTCTTTCATCGTATTTAAGCAGGCCTCGCTAACAACACGCAGATTCACAAAATAACAAAAGTTCAACAACAAAATAGCTTAAAATTACGTTTTAAGGCCATTTGAGTTTTCTTCGTTCTGCTCACACTCTTCTTCGCCATATTCGTCAGCGAACTCGTCGTTTTCTTCGAGTTTTGTCTCGGGAAAATCCACGACTTGATCCTCGTCCGCCATTGTTACTTCTGCGTCTGAAACGAAGAGCGCGCAGGATTGGCAGTTATCGCGAGAGGACATGAGAACACAGCGGCCAGGGTTGCCAGAGCGAGAATTCTCACGTATTTAGTTTTTTTTTGCGGTCGGCAAGCAAGGTTGGAAAGTCCATAGAAGATTTTCAAAAGACCAAATATTTTCACTTTTTTTTAACCAAAAATGGAGTCATTCACACGTAGTAATTTCTTTACACATGGACCCCAAAATAAAGTCTAGCTGCATCCGTGAGAATCCCCCCAAATGGTTGCCATATGGTTGTAACTTCAAAATTTCCTTTTTAGCTTGATTTCAATAGAATACATTCCTAAATATTACAAATGGGTATTGGTCCAACTTAAGCAACTTATTTATGTTTTTTATTAGATAAATATAATCAAAAGATTGGTGCCGTTTTTCTTGTTACTAACCCTCCTGAAATTCTCTATATACGTAAGTGACAGGGCTGAGATAAGCAGAGAATTAGCAAATGCATGCTAGAATAGCCACATTGATGACCACATGGTTATCAAACCAGGAAACTATGCTAATTCAGTTATTTACCAATTATCTGCACTTTTACACTAAATTAATTCAATCTCTGAAATAGTTTGAGTAACAGGATTTTTTAAAATGGTACTCCCAGATATCATCACAAAATCATCAAATATGTAAATAAGAAATTCAGAGAACATGCCTTTGCTCTGTCCATGGCCTTCTTAAGATCCAAGTGATGCAATGTCCTGCTGAAAAACTGACCTTTGGAAATTCTCCAGTTACGAGCAACAAATTACATTTCTAGTGGTTCATGTGGTTTTTATCAACATTCTAAAGTTTACTGCTTATATTTGAAGGATGAATAATATGTAATATTTATATAAAGTCCCAGGGACAAAAAGGCACCCATTTGAAGGAATGACTCCAGTGCAACTCCAAAAGGTAGCAAAACTGTTGAATGTTTCAGACTGAGTAGCGAGTTTCTTAACACATGTTAACGGAAATGTGCAATATTTCAACCACAGCAATGTTTACTATTAGGAAAAGTCAATCAATGACTCCACAACCGGCCCACCTAGAAAAAAAAATGGCTGATTCAAATAGATTGACTGAGACTGGAGAAGGCATGTCTCTCGCATGTCAAAATGATTATTTTTAAAGAAATCCTACACTAATAAAACATTAGGAATTAAATTTGTGGGAACACTAATTAAAATGGAACCCCTCTTGAAAAAGAAACTACAAAATTATGGACGTATCTCTGTTCTATTATCAGAACTTTGGGGATGCTCAGTTCTAAATATATTAGTATGGTATCCAGGGATGGTATCCTAAATACTTTGAGTCCAAACATACTGCTCAGCCCACCTACTGATTTGTGTCAAGTGTGCCATTTTGAACAACCCTTAGCGATGACAAATATGGATGTGTGAATGCTGATGTTCTTTTACCCAAATTTCTAATGATCCTAATTTTCACCCCATTGCATAAATGTACAATATATTGATGGATATTAGAAATTATTGTGTGCAGTCTGAACCCTAAGGCTCCTTATGTCCTTTCAGCCTGCACATGTATGTAAACGTGATGCATGATGCATGGATTAAAATGCTAAACTGAGCTTCATAACCCGTGGTAAAGACATTTACATGCCTTTACTCATTAATGGAAAATAACAGAAGTGTTGCTTGTTATTGGACTCGAGCAAATTTAAAATCGGACTCAATGTAAGTACAGTACAGGGATCTGAAACGGGGTTTAGATCAGAAAGCTAATGGTGTAATCATACATGAAGTACAGTTAAGTCCATCAAAATGTGTGCAAAGGTTTGGGCACCCCTGTAAATGTTCATGATTTTCCTTTAGAAATCAATGGATGAGGAACTTCAGTTAAATATTTCATATAGGAGACAAACATTGTGGTATTTGAGAAGTGAACTAAAGTTATTATGATTTATGGAAAGTGCATAATAATTATTTAAACTAAGTTACTCAGGTGCACACAAGAAAAAGTAATGTATTTTTGGGCACCACAGAAATAACAGCCTTTAAACTCTTCCTTTAGCTTCCAGTTAGGGTCTGGGATTTTGGGATTCTGTGTTTTGGATCGTTCTTCTTTATGAAACATCTCCAATTCAGTCAGGTTTGATGGACGGCTGTAAATCACACGATGTATGTAAAATAAAATTCAATTCATCAATTAAAATTCATCAAAATAAAATAATGTTCATGGCCATTCCAGAACGTTACACTGTAGACTTTGAGATTAGTTTAGGGTCATTGTCTTTTTGAAAGATTCAGCCCCTTCGACTTAGTCACTGATTCCTGGACATTGTTCTCCAGAATCTCCTGATATTGAGTAGAATCCATGCAACCCTCAATATTACCAGTCCCTGCACTGGGCAGACAGCCCCATAGCATGGTGGAACCACCACCAAATATTACTGCAGGGAGCATGTGTTTTTTTTTTTTTTTTTTGGAATGCAGTGTTGTTTTTCCGTCATCCATAACTCCCTTGTTTTAACAATAACACTAATTCTAAAAAATCTGCACCTTATTCCAAAATGAAGCTGGCTAGTCCAGATGTGTTTCAGCAGACCTCAAGCGACGCCGTTTGTGGTATGCACACAGAAAAAAACAGCATCTCCTTGTATTAACGTGAAAAATGTAGCGGCATCAACTGCAGCAAGATGATATTGTAGGCCATTTTTGAGCTGGTCTGTGGGTTGTCCGTTCTCACCATCCTGTACCTCTGCTTATCTGAGATTTTTCTAGGTCTGCCACTTCAGCTTTTAACTAGAACTGTGCTTCCTCACAGCTGAAACGGAGAGCTTAAATCTCTAAGCTTCCAGTATCTTTCGCCTAAACTATGAAGATCAACCATAAACGTTTTCATCTCATCTCATTGTTTTGAGGCTCCTGTGTTTCCAAAGACGCCACGAGGAGAAACACTTAGACACTTTAAATACTTTCTGATGATAAGGATTCACCTGTGTATGGAGATCGAGGGTCATTGAGGTAATCAAATACATTTTGCTGTATTAGAATTAGTGCTAAAGGTATTGTAAGCAATGAAATGACAAGGGTGCCAAATGTTTTGCACATGCCTAATTTTGTTTAAATAAAAAACATAAAATTTATTTCACTTTTGCAATACTGCCGTTTTTGTCTCCTATATAATATATTTAACAGAAATACAGAAAACACGGGACAATCACGAAAAATTAAGTGGTAAATTTCAGAGGTCAAAAGGTCACACTCACTTCTAAAGCTGTGCTGGAAAGTCAGCAACCACAACCTTTAGGTCGCCCTTCGCTATCAAACACAGCGGAGCGAGACTTCAGGAGCAGTTTCTGAGAGTTGAGGCTAATAAGGAAGTGTTTGTGAGATGTGTCAGAAGAGCCTGTAGCCAAATCCTAAAGCGGCTGGTGTTACATTAACCTTTTGGAGAGAAAGAGAGAGAAACACTTCACATGACCAGCTCTCACACCTCCAGCGCCTGCAGCATCCCGAGGAAACGAACCATGCATTCTTTTTCACTTCTGAACAAGACACAGCTTCTCATGATGTTCTGAGCAAAATACAAACTAATAGAAATCACCACATCAACAATAAAACTCAGTTTTACAGTTTGCACAAACTGTTATGAATAAATAATGTCTTTGAAGGGGACAATCGAAAGGAAGTAAGTCCAGAGCATGGAATTCCACAGACAAGATACAACAAAAGAAAATGCGCCCTCGTCTGGAGAAGATCTCCATCTTGCATCAAACACAAAACCTCGAGGAGTGTAATGGCTGCTGGGGAGGATAGTGACTTCTTTATTTACTCGGGAGCCTGGTTAGATGGAGCAGTTTATCCTGAAAATTGTATTTTCCAAGCAGCAAATATGTTCACTACATAATGTGAAGAGGAGATATGAAGAGTTTGTTTTCAAAATGCTACAACTCCATTTTGATGAATTTGAATACAAAGGTGTTTTCTTTAGCACGAGAGTCGTTTCATGATAATTAAAATTTTCAGTTCCAAACTTTCACAGTTAAAAAGAAAAAATCTGCAAGCAGCGATCAAAGGGCTCGAGCACCTCCTGCGCCATCGCCTCTCTGTGACTAGTACGCACTGAGACCAATACTTATTTAGAAGATGTATTCAAACAAGAATGGTTAAATTTATGGAAATAAAACAAATAATGAAAACAACAGTCTGAACCTCAGGTGGCGCTAATGAGTCTTAATATTTATGAGTCTATATAGTTGTTTTGGCCAAAGTTTAATACAAAAGAAGTGCGTTATCAATTTAATACGCTATTCCTCCTGTAACCACCTGGTGGTGCTATAACTGAGGGTGAATATTGTAGACGTGTTCAGACATGGAGAATTTTAATATTTAAAGAGTTTTAAAAAGATGGTATTTTTCACAAAACCCTATAAATCCAAAACATTGATATAAATGTTTTTTTTTTCCTAACGAAATTTAATGCACACACAAAATCAATATTACATCAGGTGGCACCAGTGCTCCTAATCAAACCAATAATCCTCATCGATGTTGTCTGAGCTTCAACACTATTTCCTCCCCATCTCCACCAAACTGTAGGTTGCTTTGGTTAAAAGTCACTGCTAAATGCATAAATCTTTCATCTAGCCTGGTAGGTGCATGCCAAGAGGCAGCCTCTTGCATTCCCTCTTAAAACCTAAGAGGAAATGACTGAATTTTTTAATAGGTTTAAAAGAGTAACGGCGTTTTGTGAAAAAAATTGAATTGGCGTTTATCAAACTTGTCCCAGAGTCTAGAGGCAGTAGCTTCAAAAGCTCCAACACCTATAGAGTTCTACAGTAGTGTTCATAAGTTAACACACATAAGCAAGTTTTCTGATTTATTGGCCATTTTTCTGAAAATACGAATGATACAGCATTTGTCCCCAATCATAGTTAATCATAGTTTACTCTTTTTAAATCATGATAACATAAATCACCCTGTTTACACAAACCAGCTCTTAATATTTGGTATTCCCCCCCTTGAACAGCCTGAAGTCTCTTGAGGTTCTTTATATTCTCTATTAGTAAAGCAGCACATTCTTCATTGTCATTTAAAGGGTAAACGCAGGTGTTTCACAATACATGGCTTCACCCAACCACTAATCAAAGTTTTTGTGTTATCATTCATATTTTCTGAAAACCAAACATTTTGCCGGGGTATATAAACTTATGAGCACAACTACTGTATAAACCCATCTAAAATCTCACAATCACCTGATTATTGTCGTCTTGGAGCAGATAATGACTCAGCAAGATAAGTCTTGCTTTAAAAACGGGAAGGATTGTATGATAAATTCAAGACTCCATTGGGAATCAATGCGACAATTGGCTGGACTGTTTTTACATTTATATTACATTTATATTTTGAACTTCCAACAACGTTATTTTACTCATTTTAAATTCCTCAACAGAGGAAAGAAACTCATACTGGACTGACTTAACGCATGTAAGGGACCTAGAGCTCCCCATCCCTCCGTCTGCAGTTAATCTTTAAGCAAGTTCCCTTCAGCTCCATCGAAACTCTATATAAACCCTGCCACAAGCACACCTGACTCCAGAACTCAGAGATGGAGAACCCCAGGTTCGAGAACTCCAAGGATGACCCTCCTCTGTATGAAGAGACTTCGTTCTGTGAGAAGGTTTTCAGCAGAGCGGTTCGATCCAGTGCAGTCAGTGCATTCGGCCACCTGACACTGGATCGAGTGCCAAATGCTGATTTTTACCGGAATGCTGCGAGTATCAGCGGACACCGAGCCGTCAGACCCTCGCTGCAGGAGCTGCACGATGTCTTCCAGAAAGTGAGTCCCACTGAATGGATACATTAAGAACAGAATAATTTAGTGGAAAAACAGTGTGCAAAAAAACTATTAATTGATTCTGTCAAGACAAATCATGAAAAATACAAGGAAATAACACAATACGAGTAAAAAGTAGAAGAGGAATTGTTAAAGAGGATGTAAAATTCATTTTCCCAACCCGCTTGTTCCCTTTTTGGGGTCACAGGGGACTATCTCCAGCACACATTGGGAGAGAGGAGGGGGTACACCCTGGACAGGTCACCAGTCCATCGCAGGGCAACATTCACTCACAAATTCACACATAAGGGGAATTTAGATTATTAATTTAACCTAACCGCGTGTTTTTGGGATTGTGGGGGAAACTGGAGTACCCAGGGAAACCCATGCAAGCACCAGGAGAACATGCTGGAACTTCTTCCAGGAAGGTTTCTGGCGAGCCTTGAACCGACAACCTTCTAACTGGAAGGCCACAGTGCTACCCACTGCGCTACCGTGACGCCTAGGAAGTACAAATTAATAAATTTACCACAAAAGGATTAATACCTAAACATTATTAATAAAAGATAATTCCAAAGAGAGTAATGATCTCTGCGAGGCTTTTAAGAGACAGAGCATTTAACTTGATTTAAAGACCACAAAGGGCACAGATGAAAATGCACAAAAACCACATATTTTAAGTCGCCCACAAACAGAATTTGGGTTGAAAGCAGAAAAGCTACTTCTACTCTGCTAAAGATCTGTATCTGCTGCTCTGGAGGTAAATGCGGGCTCACGGAGAAGGGCATTTAGTGTCTCGGCGAATCACACCATCAAGGGGATTTCAGCATCAAAAGAGCCTTGCCGAGAAAAAAACAGATTTTCCCTTTCTACTTGATTTGAACTTCGAAACTTCGAAAGTAACAATTTGTAGGCAAGTTTTGACAAAAAAAGTGAAAGAACAGCGTGTAAAATTTTTTGTTTGCATAATTAGATCTGCAGAACTTTTCATATGGTTCTATGAACTAATTACATTATTTGTTTCCATGGAAGTTTGACTAAAAACTTGGGTTAAACTATACCTTAACCCCCCGCCTTCCTGTTCTCCTTCAGAATGGTGGTCTGGATATTCCAGATGCGCTGGAAGAAGGAGAAACTCCTGAGATTTCCACACTGGGTGATGTGGAGTCTGTTGCACCGCTGGAGGAGAAGGATGCTGGAGGAGTGGTTAAATTCGGCTGGATTAAAGGAGTCCTGGTGAGAGATGGAGGCACAGATACACTTTAATATCTGACACAGAAACCGAGAGAGAAGGCTTTTTTTTTTACATGAAACTGCTGTGATCTATGTTTGTTATCGCTAATGAAATAAACTTAAAAGTGAGGAACAAGATTCTGACAGCCTGGGCAATATTAAACAAAGAAAACACTTTTACTTTCTATTACACAAACTTTAAACAGTTTTCTAGAACGATATTAAAATAGTTGATGAAACTACGGTGATGCATTTTGTACAGTGTCTTTCAGAAATATGTCATTTATACAGTGAACAACTGAAAGAAAACAACAATAATATATATTTGTTTGGTGATTGTTACTCAGTTCTCTTGTTCTGATATTGTTATCAATGTATTAGGTATACTTTCTAAAAAAAAATGTATTTGAGATATTTAAAAAGTAGTCTGGCTCCTAATAGACCAATGGCAAAATTGAAATAGTGGTCAAGCTGATATTACACTGATATCAATGGCAATGAGTTATAATAAATGAATATTATAGCATTTATCAGTGTTCATAAACAAAGACATGAGATTTTTCTTTAACAGGCACCAGTCTGACCAAAATAAGGCCAATTCCAAATACACAAGTACAATAATAAACACACAAAATTGTGTACAGTGTTTCGTTTTGGCAAAATGGGATTTCCATCGCTGGTTTGAAAAGATTGCCCATTGACTAATACAAAGTTGCTATAAACAAAAGATAGATGTATTAGTTAATCAGTTAAATGTGTAAATATTCCAAATATCAGTTAGCAAACTGGTAAAACTCAAGAAAGAAACTCGTGGTATAGCAGTTTTATTGTTGTATCATCGTTATTTTTGTTAAGGTGAGGTGCATGCTGAATATTTGGGGTGTGATGCTCTTCATTCGACTCTCCTGGGTGTTTGGACAAGCGGGGATAGGTGAGACCAGATACTGTGAAAATATTTATCTTTTAATGTGTGTTTTTTTTTATTACGATGACAGAAACTAACAGCAAAATTCAGAAACAAAAGCAAAAAATACACACAATTCTACCCTGAAGATTTCACCAACACATCTGGAAACGATCTTGAAATCTACAAAACTAACATGGCCTTTATTATCATTTTCTTGTTGTTTTCTCCTCCATCAAGCTGTAAAAACAACATGCAAAAGCAGAATATAACCGAAAATGCTTCTATTTTAATAGACAAAATTTTCTATTTTACTGCTCTGCCAATTGAATCAGTTTAGCTTTAGTTTATCGAACTTGAACCATGAACTTGAAATGTACTAAATACTCTCTTTTAATTGAATACTGTTGGTGTTCTTCTATTACTTACTTGCGCCCTAAAACCTTTCCGGAGTAAGGACCAGTTTCGTGGATGGCTTCTCTTTCACTCGCACAGCCTGATGCTAGTTGGAGGTTTAAAAATAAAAGGCAAACATACCAGACTGAAATAGTGATTTCCTGCAGTGTTCATCTTTTGAGATATACCAGTTTTTCTTTAAAGATGAGAAATCTCTCACGTTGCCGTTGGCTGTGTAAAGGAGTGACGGTGACTGCTTGGGTTTATGAAGTGAAACTAATGTGGATCAGAAGCGAGTTTTCTCTGAAAGTCTCAGAGACTTCAGTTCCAGTCAAACACCTTCAGCTTCAGGGTGAACACATTAGAGAGCCATCGAAACAAAATCATCCACGTGGGGTTGTTTAGGATGCTTTGTGAGCTGTGTGAGTGGCTGCGGGGTATGAGCACCTGTACTCCTCATTATGGCACTCATTAAACTCTGTGGCATGCACGCACACACGCACACACACACACACACACACACACGATCATAGATTTCTGATTCATTTTTCCCTCCTAAACAATAACTAAATGCCTATTTACCATTACTAGTAACGTGGTTGGACAGTGAGATACACCAAGATACATCAGATGCAACATGTGTTCCAGGTCTGGGGATAGTGGTGGTGTTGCTGAGTATGGTGGTGACCAGTGTTACCTGTCTATCCATGTCAGCCATCTGCACTAATGGTGTGGTACGAGGAGGTAAGTGATCATAGCGTGGATCAGAGAGAACGTGTATGTGATGAAATGAAAGAGAACGTCTCTGTGTGAGTCAGGTGGAGCGTATTACCTGATCTCCAGGAGTCTGGGTCCGGAGTTCGGTGGATCCATCGGTCTGATCTTTGCGTTCGCTAATGCAGTCGCTGTGGCAATGTATGTGGTGGGATTCGCTGAAACCGTGGTGGAGTTGCTCAAGGTCTGATGTAGATCTTCTCCTGGTTCTTTTTGGATCTGTTTGGTTCTGGATCACACATGGATCATCTCTGTTGAACTGCATTCTCATCAAGCTTTTTTATGATTACACTTTGGTCCTCATCTGGTTCTCGATTAACTGCTCTTGATTTTATTTAAATCTGCCTTGGTCTGGCTCTGGATCAGTTACCCTTTCTCTGGTTTGGCTCTTCTATAGTTCTGGACCGGCTTCCCCTATTTTGATTCAAATCTGGCTCTTCTCTTGTTTTGGATCAGCTGCCCTGGTTCTGCTGTGGTCTAGCTCATCTCATGTTCTGTTTTGGCTACGATTCTTTTCTAGCTGCTCTGGTCACAATCTAGTTATTTTTTTTGTTCTGGTTCTACTTTAGTCATGGATCACCTTTAATCCTTGTTCTTCTTTAAACTGTTCCTGTTGACTCTGTTCTGGGTTCCTCTAAACTCATACATAGAACTTAGCTACTGCTCTTTCTTCAGATGTGCTCCTGTACGATTGTGAGCTGCTCCTGTTCTCATCTAGTTTTTGGGGGTCTGTTCTTCACAGGACAGCAATACACTGATTGTGGACCCAGTTAACGACATCCGGATCATCGGCTGCATCACAGTGGTTCTGCTGATGGGAATCACTGTGGCTGGCATGGAATGGGAGGCCAAGGCAAGCAGAGACCGGAGTCTTTTTGAATTGAATATCCAAAGGAATCATATTGAACTAAATCAGACTAAACTGAATCATTCACTAAACAATACTAAGATAAATACAACGAACATAATCATACTGAACTAAAATCATATTGAACGGAATCATACGGAACTAAGCACCTTTGAACTAAATCATACAGAACTGAATACGTTTGAACTAAATCATAGTGAACTGAAAACTTTTAAACTAAAAAATAGTGAACTGAATCATATTAAAGGAATACTTTTGAACTAAATCACAGTGAACTTATTCATAGTGAACTGAATCACAATGAACAGAACGCCTTTAAACAAAATCACAGTGAACTCATTCAAAGTGAACTGAATCATATAGAACTGAATCCTTTTCAACTCATTCAAAGTGAACTGAATCATATAGAACTGAATACTTTTGAACTAAATCATAGTGAACTGAATCAAAGTGAACTGAATACTTTTGAACTAAATCATAGTGAACTGAATCATATAGAACTGAATACTTTTGAACTAAATCAAAGTGAACTGAATTATATAGAACTGAATACTTTTGAACTAAATCATAGTGAACTGAATTATATAGAACTGAATACTTTGAACTAAATCATAGTGAACTGAATTATATAGAACTGAATACTTTGAACTAAATCATAGTGAACTGAATCATATAGAACTGAATACTTTGAACTAAATCATAGTGAACTGAATCATATAGAACCGACTACTTTTGAACTAAATCATAGTGAACTGAATACTTTTGAACTAAATCAAAGTGAATTGAATCATATAGAACCGACTACTTTTGAACAGTCATAGTGAACTGAATCATATAGAACTGAATACTTTTGAACTAAATCATAGTGAACTGAATCATATAGAACTGAATACTTTTGAACTAAATCAAAGTGAATTGAATCATATAGAACCGACTACTTTTGAACAGTCACAGTGAACTGAATCATATAGAACTGAATAATTTGAACTAAATCATAGTGAACTGAATCATATAGAACTGAATACTTTTGAACTAAATCATAGTGAACTGAATCATATAGAACTGAATACTTTTGAACTAAATCATAGTGAACTCATTCATATTGAACTGAATAATATTTAACTGATCAAACTAAATTATTAAAAATAAACTTTTTAAAGTTTTATGGACATAGGGCACATGTATTCCTCTTGGATGCGTGGGTTTCCCCATCAGTACTTCAGTTTCTCCGGTTAATCCTAAAAACATGCGTCAGGTCAATTGAAATTCCCCTGTCCAGGGTGTACCCCTGCCTCTCGCCCGATGTGGGCTCTCGCCCCATGACCCCGAAAGGGAATAAGCGGGTAAGAAGAAAAATGAATGAATGATGAAATGTTTAGAACTAAAATGCATTTAACAGAATTGAATCAGAACCTACCGGATTGAATAAAGAGAATAAAATCTCATCTCTTTCTCTCTCTTCAGGCTCAGGTGGCACTACTGGTGATCTTGCTGATCGCCATTGCCAATGTGTTTGTGGGAACAGTGATTCCTGCCACACAGGACAAGAGATCCAAGGGCTTCTTTAACTACCACGGTGAATCAGAATCACCTTAAAAACTAAACACAAAAATAGAAAATACAGATTATGTTAATTAAATATTAACATAAGTTGAAATCAGATATGAACATCTAAAGTTAAAGAAAATCTTATGAAAACATTACTGACCATGTGTTTACTTTATTACTTTCTTTTTTAATTTTTAAAATTAATTCATTCATTTCAATTCAGCACTCAATTCATTTCAATGAGTTGAGGCATTCGGGACTTCTGACTATCCTTTCAATGATGCTAGAACTGTCCATATCTGATAATGTTGCATTAATTCAATTAAATATTCACAAAATAATCTTTACACTCACTGTGTGAAACAGAATCTATAGCAAAGGAGAACTTCATCCCAGATTTCCGTGACGGAGAGACGTTCTTCTCCGTGTTTGCCATCTTCTTCCCAGCAGCCACTGGGATTTTAGCTGGAGCCAACATCTCGGGAGACCTGAAGGTAATAATCACAAAAATGTGCTAAACATTAAATTATATACTAGTCTAAGGGAGATTTCAGCTAATTCTTAGTGTAATAATCATTTAAATGGAATCCAAACTCACATCCTGACACCTGTCGGTACAGGATCCTCAAGGGGCTCTTCCTAAAGGAACACTGCTGGCCATCTTCATCACAGGAATCACCTACCTGGGCATCGCTCTGGTTGTCTGTGAGTTCTCAACACACAAACAGTCACCAGTTCATATGGAAAGGATCTTTGGATTTGGAAAACAGCTTTTCTGTAAAAATAAGAAATCCTTTTGTTTTACTATGAATAGAGAAAAAGTGTTGGTCAAATAGACTAAAATGCCACCGAATCTTGCAGCGGTTACAGTGGTTCGAGATGCGACAGGAAATCGTAATGACACGGTTCAAGCCGGGGTGAACTGTAACTTCTCTTCAGCCTGTGATTTTGGCTATGATTTCTCCACTTGCCAGACCAGCCGATGCAACTATGGCCTCATGAACAACTTCCAGGTCAGAAACCTTACAGTGTATTCATAAAACATGTTACCAATATTCTAGGCAGTCATGTTCCAATATCCTTCAACCCCCTGTCTTTGGCTCCTCTCCTGTGAGTATAGGTGATGACACTGGTGTCTGGATTTGGGCCTCTGATAACAGCAGGAACATTTTCAGCTACACTGTCCTCAGCACTAGCTTCTCTAGTGAGCGCTCCGAAGGTGTTCCAGGTCTGAGGTCACATATTTTTATAACGTAAAATAATATTTTAAGGGTGGTTTTGAGGATGAGTGTCCAAGGATGGGTGTTAAATGTTGATTTAGTTCAGCTGGTTGGTAAGTGCAGTCTAGAAGGTTTGTAGACTAGGGTGGTATCCAATGATAGTCTACAAGGGTGGTTTCCAAGGGTAGTTGGATAAGATAGGATCCAACGACCGCCTCCAAAGGTTGGACATATAAGTGTATTCCAATGACAGTTTTCAAAGAGGGCAGACAAGGATAGTTTCTGAGTGTAGACTCTTCAATGGAAGTAGAAGAGAAAGTGGCTTCCAAGGAAAGTTTCCAGGGATTGCAGACAATGATGGTTTCTAAGGATAGTGTCCAAGGGTTGAAGAGAAGAATGAATTCAAAAAAAGGCTCCAAGAAAAGTAGATAAGGGTGGTCTCCAAGGGAGGTAGATATGAATGGTTTCTGAGTGTAGTCTCCAAGGGTTGTAGATAACAGTGACTTTCAAGTCTTGAAGTGTTGTAGATTTCCAAGGAAAGCCTTCAACAGTTGTAGATAAGGGTGGTTTCCAAGGGTAGTCTCCACAAGCTGTAGAGTTTTTTTTCCAAGGAAAGTCTCCAAGAGATTTGGCAAGAGTGGTTTCCGAGGACAATGGCGTCCAATGATGGTCTCCAATGGTAGTAGATAACAGTGGAGTCGTTCAAGTCTTTAAGTGTTGTAGACAAAAGTGGTTTCCAAGAAAAGTCTCCAAAGAAGGTAAATATGGGTGGATTCAGAATGTAAACTCCAAGGGTTGTAGATAAGAGTTGTTACCAAGGATTGTCTCCAAACATTTTAGATAATCATGGTTTCCAAGAATAGTTTCTATAAGCTGTAGAGAAGAGCGGTTTCCAAGGAAAGTCTCCAAGTGTTGTATATGAGTAGTTTCCAAGGACAGTCTCCAAAGGTTGTATATAAGAAGCTTCTTCCGAGGAAAGTCTCCAAGGGTGATATCTCTAAAAGTTTTAGAGAAGAGTGGTTTCTGAGGAATGTTTTCAAGCGTTATCCAAGGGTTACAATATCCAAGGGTTGTACATAATAGTGTTTTTCCAAGGTAAGTTTCCAAGGGTTTTAGATTAGGATGGTTTCCAAGGAAAATCTACATGTGTTACAGATAAGAGGGGTTTCCAAGGACAGTCTCCAGAGGTTGTACAAAAGAATGTTTTTTTTCCAAGGATACTCCGAAAGGTGTAGAATAGGGTGTTTTCCGAGGAAAGTCTGCAAGGGTTGTACATTAGAGTGTCTTGTCAAGGATAGTCTCCAAGGGTTTTAGATAAGGGTGGTTTCCAAGGAAAGTCTTCAAAAACCGTAGTGATGAGTAGCTTCCATGGAAAGTCTTTAAGATATGTAGATCAGGGTGGTTTCCAAGGAAAAAAAACTCCAAGGGTTGTACTTAAGGGTGGAAAGAGAGGAAAGTCTCCAAGGGGTGCTGCTTCTTAGGATGTTTTTGAGGATGGTAGCCAGGTGTGAAATTGAAGTTTATAAGAGAAGTTACTTAAAATAGTTTTTAATATACTGTACTAAACTCTTTCCACAGAGAGTGTTAAAGGACAGTTTCCGATGATGATCACTATGGGCTGTTTTAAAACTGAAATGTGGCTATTGTTGTGGAATCTTTGCTAAGATCTGTTTAACCAATCAGGCTCTGTGCAAAGACAACATCTACACAGGCCTGCGCTTCTTCGCTAAAGGTCATGGGAAGAACAATGAGCCAATCCGTGGATATGTACTTACCTTCGTCATTGCAGTAGCCTTCATCCTCATTGGTGAATATAAAAAAACACAGCTATAGCCTTATTTAAAATCCTCAGCCAAATGATTAAATATAGCATGTGTTTGTGCTTCTCAGCTGAGCTCAATACCATTGCTCCCATCATCTCCAACTTCTTCCTTGCTTCCTACGCTCTGATCAATTTCTCCTGTTTCCATGCGTCCTATGCCAAATCTCCAGGTTCCTCGTCCATCCCAGTATTTTCATTAAATAAAAGCACCCCAGCCTTTCTTAGAGTGAGTGTGGACTCTGTTTCTTTGCAGGCTGGCGGCCAGCATACAAGTACTATAACATGTGGCTATCTCTGTTTGGAGCTTTGCTCTGCTGTGCTGTCATGTTCGTTATTAACTGGTGGGCAGCGCTACTCACCTACGGCATCGAGTTCTTCCTCTACATATATGTCACGGTAAAGAAACCAGGTAAAGATTGAGCAAATCGTCAGACCATCGTTAAAAACTTAACATGGGATATTTAAATAAAAAAAAAACTCTTCTGTTCTCTCAGATGTGAACTGGGGCTCTTCAACTCAAGCTGTAACCTTCATCAATGCTGTGAACAATGCTCTGACTTTATCTGGAGTGGATGATCACATCAAGAACTTCAGGTGAGTGTATGAACACTTCATGTACAGCACGCAGCTTAATACGGTTCGCCTGTTTAATAGGGCAACCAGAACTTGAGTGCTATAGTGAATTGTTTCAGTTTCACTGTCCAACACAAAATCAAACCCCCAGTGCTACACTGTCAAATGTTTCAGACCCAAGTGTCTGGTTCTGAGTGGATCTCCCAGAACTAGACCAGCTCTTCTGGACCTCGCTCACTCCCTCACCAAGAACTATGGCCTCTGTCTGACCTGCGAGGTGTTTCTGGTGAGCATGGATATCACTTTAGATACAAACAGTTTACTTTATGGAACTAATGCTAATTTCAGTATGGTTTACAATAGTCATTAAGTGGTTATTTCATCTGCAGGGTCCGCGTGAGAGCTGTCTGCAGGACATGAGTGAAGCAGCTCAACACAATCAGTTCTGGCTCCACAATCAGAAGTGCAAAGCCTTCTACACACCGGTGTCCAGTCACACACTGCGAGAGGGAGTGGCGGCTCTTATGCAGGTCACACACATGGTCACAGGTGCACACTGAGACAAGACTGAAGGCCTCTACACACCGATCCGAATTGAGAATCGCTGAAAATCTTTGGATGGCTCTTCCTCTGTGTCAAGGAAATATTGACGCAATAACGCTCCCTGCCTGAAGATGATGTTTGCAGTACAACAGATGCACTCCGCGCCACACGGGGGTGCTACACAACTGTACATATCTAACGCACACTCGCTTTCAAACACTGTGAAATGCAATTGAGACATAATTAACAAAGTTACTAGACCAGGTGTCTTTCCGGTGTTGCGTTAGGAACCGGATCAAATAAATAATTGTAGTAAATAGTAGGTATGCCCTCCTTGGTTCGGTTCGCCTTGTGAACCGCGGTTTTTCGGTTCCTCATTTGAATAACGTCTGTATGTTTAATTATTAGTTTCATGTGTGAAAAAGATTAAGACAAAGATGAAAAAAGTATGGTAAACAAAAATGCCTCTAGGTGCCTATGGTTTTCGATCAAGGGGGGGCGGCGAAACTTTGGATAACGGTGTGTAGAGACCTTAAGATGGCTCTCTGAGTGATGATCATGATGGTGTATGCAGGCATCAGGGCTGGGCAAGATGAAGCCAAACACCGTGATGCTGGGATTCAAGCGTGACTGGAGACTCACCAAACCATGGGAGGTGCAGAGCTACGTGGGGATTCTACAGTAAGTGAGAATGATATTCACTGATGCTTCACTGATACCCACTTGCTCAGGTGAGTTTTCTGTTGTTTCACAGCGATGCCTTTGACTTTGAGTACGGGACGGTGATCATGAGAATCAACCAAGGAATGGACATCTCCCACATCCTCAAAGCTGAAGGTATAAACAACCAACTTGAAGAAACCAGATCCAGTCGATAACCCACAGAACTTTAAGCCCATTCTTCTTGTCGGTTTGGAATGTTTTCAGCCTAGAATCTGATCACACATTCAGAATGATCAAACTAATATGAATTAAAATTATCAAAAATGAACGGCTTACAGAGCTAAAAAGGATAGGAACTGTGATTCCAACAAATATAATGTGCATGAACGATTTAGAAGAGATTTACCTCACTGTCTGTCAAGAACCATATCTATCTGAACCAATTACTTTGAAGATGAGATTTTAATGTTAAGGATCAGAATGTTTGCCTGTAGTTCCTTGGGGAAAAGGCAATTTATAGAAACCCAAATACAATGTGCACATTTTGACAACGCCTTGCTGTTGACTTGTTTGTAGTTCTTTTCTATATGCTCAGATGTACTCTGGCAGCTTAAAAAGCACAGTTTGGTTTATAACCAGAGATTCATAGCTTGCAAACACAGGAAGGTTTGCTATTATTCCGTATGTGACCATATGTGGACTTTGTAATAGTGACCCAAATATTCAATCCAAGCTTGATCCAAAGGATTTCTGCGGCAAGCTGTTCCTTCTCCTCATTGTTTAGTAATGCTCTGATGCAGCTGGGAGGAAGATTTGAGGAACGGTTCAGGAGGCTGATATCTTGCGGCTTGAGCAAACCCTGGGCTAAAAGTCTCAGGAGTCTTTCCACTCGGCCTGTCTTGCACTTGCATGCCACAGAAACTGCAGCTAAAAAGGGCTAATAATAGTCCACTTACAGAAAACGTTACATCCATTGTAGAAAATGACTGAGAATAACCATCATGTGTTCCAGAGGAGATGGAGCGGATGCTGATGGAGCGGCAGGCGCTAGAGATGGAGGTTCAAGACTTTCAGGCGGGACCCAAAGGACTCTTTCATTGGGTCAAGAAACCCTCCAAAAAAGAGCCGACCAGCAAAGGTACTGGAAAGTGCTCACAACACTGCAGTTTTATTAATTTAAAAATGGGTAAATTTCTACACACAAAACCAACCAAACCTAAAGACCAAGGACTTTATAGACCTCTCAGACAGGATTGTGTCAATCACAACCACCAGAACTCTTTTTAGGAGAGCCTATGTCGGGGAAGTGACTCAAAGTGGAGCTGAGAACATTCCAGGACAACCATCGATCTCTGCAGCACTACATCAATCCGGTCAGTAGAGTAGAGAGATCAGATTTACCAAAAAGGACTAGACATAGGTGAACTCTCGGGAGTGAACACCGGGAGTGCTACAGTGTACAGAGACATCATGAATGAACCTTTTGTTCCAGAGTGCTCATGACTTCAGATTGAGACAAAGGTTAATTTTTCAGTAGGACAATGACCCAAAGCACAGAGCCAAGATATCAAAAGCATAATACAATTAGATAAAAGAGAAGTTAGTGCTCAGTAACAAACAATTGATGTTTTTTTCTTCTGTTCCTTTTAAGTTTCTCTGGATGTTCCTCAAGCTTCGGATCTGGCCAAGATGAACCAGCGTTTGGTGGAGGCCAGTGGTCAGTTTAAGAAGAAACAGGGCAAAGGAACAATTGATGTCTGGTGGCTGTTTGATGACGGAGGTAATGTTGTTGACCTGAGAGACACTGAATAAGGTTTTCTCTGAGGATTCTGCAGAAGTGGGAAAGGATTGACTTGCTTTTTATTCAAATGTATAGAGAATGTCATTTCTACCCACTAGCTTCAAAAGAACTACAGTACAGATGCAGAAAGTGGTCAGTCACACTCAGTCCACATCAGCTCTGCATGGAGATACTGTTATCTTGAGCTTAGAAGCAAGCCTAGAACCAAACAGGAGGATCTTCTTAAAAATATCCTGGACCACAGAGTCACCAAGAAAACAATTGGTGATACACTATGACGCGAAGAACTGAGATCCCTTATCTCAAAAAAGCACACATTGAGCCCATTTTAAGCAAATGAACATCAGAATGGTTCAGAGGAGAACTAGGTGAAAGTGTTGCAGTCAAAATAAGACTCTCTGGTCATCTCAACAAGCAAACACAGAGATTGAGACATCACGCACTTTGATAAAAACGTCCTTCTCTTGGTAAGGGCGTTGTAAAGTAATGATGAATGTATATTCCAACAGGACAATGATGGCAAACGCGTGACCAAAGCAACAAATCAAGTGGTTTAAAAACCACACAAAGGTCCTGATTTCCAACAATGGCACAACTACGATTTTGTGTAGTTATTATTTAGTCTATCGATGGTTAAATAAATCCCTTTACTCTTAAATTAAATGATTAATTTAAAACCCCTTAATATACAGGAAATTCAAAATCAGGGGGGTCAAATACTTCTTTACGTACTGTATGAAACATACTGAAATGTTTGTTTGTTTGGTTGCTTGTTTTAACCAAATGTTTGTTGAACCTGTTTTTGTTTCTACAGGTCTGACGCTGCTTCTCCCTCAGATTCTGACCACACGAAAGAAATGGAGAGAATGTAAGCTGAGGATCTTTATAGCTGGGCAGCCAGAACGCATCCAACAGGACAAAGTGGAGTACGGCAGCACCACAAACATCCGCAGTGAGGAGTAAAACTCCCATGAGAAGTAACCGGTGCTGTTGTCTGTGTGCGTTAGGATGCAGTCGCTCCTGAAGAAGTTCCGGATCAAATGTGAAGATATTACAGTTGTTGCAGATATCAATGTGAAACCCAGCGCAGAGAGGTACGAGAATGTTACGCCTGGCACCAAAAACCATTTCACATTCAAAGACACTTATATTCCTCATTGTGATTCTTGGTTTGGACTGCAGCAGATTGTCTTCACCATGTCTACATGAATTGATTGTCTCATTACAAATTTACATTAGCAAAAGGTTGTTCAGGTGTAGCTAATAAAGTGGCCGGTGAATGCAAATATGTCGATGTTTGCAGGCGTACCCGGCTGAATGCAGATCAATGAATGGCATCTGTTTATTTCTGTGTTTGTTAGCTGGAAGCTGTTTGAGGACATGATCGAGCCATTCCGTCTCCACGAGGGCTCGAAGGAGACGAGTCAAGCTGAGGCTTTGAGGAGAGAGCACCCATGGAAGATCACAGACGCAGAGCTCAGAGATTTTGAGCAGAAGGTATATGCTCCGGAACAGTGTGGTTTTTTTTTTTCTTCTAAAGCTCAGTCAAACTCAATCCCTAGAGGACCAGCAGCCTTAAGACCTTTACACATCGGTCCGGAATGAGATGCGCACAAATCTTCTGATTGCTTCTCAGCAGGGTGCTCTTCGTCTGGGTCGAGGAAATATTGATGTAATGACACTCGCGGCCTGAAGATGGCTTTTAAGGTACAACAGATGCACTCTGTTGAAGGTGACGACAGAGAAGAAATCAAAGAACACATAAAAAAAATCATGGATGTCGAGCGGTATGTGGAAAAAAGAGAGAATTGTTGGTGCTCTGTTCCTGTGCGAAGTAAATGTGGGATGAGCACCACCGAGTGACTCTTTTACGTCCTACTCATGTCATCAATAGAGCCAGCTTTCATTGTTCATTCTCTTTGAGAAAAACGGATCCGATTTGGCATTCCAAAACTCTTTTTTATTGGCACCACTGGTTCACTCAGATGTGTGAGCTCCTGTTGATGCCCATGGTAAAGGCCAAGTCCACATGTAATTGCTTATTTTGAAAATGTCGGCTAAGGTAAATCGTATTTGAAATGCTCTGTAGCCGGTGTCCATGTGGACGGTGAAACCAGGGTTTTTGTGTTCCGGAGGTGGGGTTTATGGTTGTCGTCATGCTCTGTCACTGCTGTGTTTACCATTAGCAAGTATAATGGCAACTGAATTGAGGACTATGTTGCTGTTTGTTCTGGTATTGTGTACAGAATTACATGCACATGTTTACTATTTTATTACCGAACAGATGCACATGTGTTTTTGCTCACACGGTGCTCAATAATAATAATAAAAAAAAACACCACAAATTGACTGCCATCGGTTGGTTTGGTACTGTCAGTACAGCATTTCGGGGGTTTTTAAGTGTCCGTGTGGAAGCAACTTTTTGACACAGTGTAAAAAAATCTGTGTACACGTGGACATGGCCTCGAAGAAACATTGCATCACAAAAAAGGCTGATTTATGCTTCTAAATTGAGGATATGGTGAAGCCATAGCCTGCTTCTGCAGTTACACTTCTTAAAGGCGCAGTCCTGAATTTTTCCAACCTCATGTCGGATAAACAGCCTATCAGCAGCAAGGGGGCGTGTTTAATTTCGATTTTGTGTAAGAAATTCACAGTCTTATTCACCTGTCTTTTTCAAAAGAGCTTAAACAGCACATCTTGTTACCCCAGCCTACGTTGAAATCTTTGTCTGGGAGAGACCTTGTTGATGCAGTAAAACTACCTTGTGACTTGTTGCAGTGTTCAATATTGCCCCAAGAACTCTTTCTCAACCTAATATTTGAAACAAATTCAGTTTTAGTTCATGACCGAGTTTTTAAACTATGTGACATTGATGATCCTTAGCTGCTGGTTGGTATAATTGGTGGATCATGCACCAAACTATAAACTTACAAAATACTGACTTTGAAGTATACCTACAAGAGCTGAGGCTGGGTTGAAAGTAAAAGGTGGTTAAAATCAATATTGAAGTAATTTAGATATTTTCTTTCGTTAGCGCACTTTGCATTCTGAAAACTTTTGCGCAGTACTGTATGTTTGTGTTATCCTCAGACGATGCTGCAGGTACGGCTCAATGAACTTCTTCAGGAGAGCTCCAGAGCTGCTAAACTAGTCGTGGTGTAAGTAAAATGACCTTCTTTGCAAACATTGTGCGAGACTCTGATCACATGAACAATAACCGAAGCCATACTCTGTGCATTTGTGGGATGTTGCAGGAGCTTACCCATCGCTCGTAAAGGCTCTGTCTCCGATCACCTTTACATGGCATGGCTGGATGCACTCACAAAGAACCTCCCACCAACTCTTCTGATCCGAGGAAACCACCAGAGTGTGCTAACTATCTATTCCTGAAGACCAGCAAACAAACATAATTGTTTCATAGCATGAGGAGGATGTTCAACAGGACTGTTCTGGATTTACACCATGAAGATGACAAGTGGTTAAGTGGACAAGAGAATAAAGCCCAATTTCTACCTCTGCGTCAAGTCTACATGCAAATCCCCCTGGTTCGACTTGCATCTTGTGACTTCTTTGCTTATGTTTTGATTTCTTGTAGTAGATATTATAAATAATCTGACAATCTTTGTAGTTCACTGAATGAAAGGTTGTAGAGATGGTTCGATTTCGGCACTTCTTTGATAAATCGCTCATGTATTCCATCCTCGTTGGTGTCTGTTTTGCTAAAGGCGGAGACACTTGGATATGTATGATGTCACTCCAGAAATGCTCTCATAATGCCAAGAAGACATGGGTGTGCATCAATCAGCCTATGGCGTAGACCTTGCGTAGACTTGACGCAGAAGTGAAAACTAGACTTCAAGGTTGGTGCAAGCTTTTGTAAGTGTGCTCTAGGAAGATAGATTGGATCTACACTGGCCCCTACTGGACATACGAGGAATAAAAAGATGTGATAGCATTATAGAAGCACTTTAGAGAAGTCTCACACTGAATTGACAGAGATTTCTTCGGACGACTGTAAGCCCAAGAAAGTGCAAAATATAAAAATGTAAACTTTAAGAACATTTTTGCTAGAGCAATACAATTAGTTAAATTTGATCTAGATATGGAGAGAGCTGCAGCCTAACACGTTAACTTCAGGAGAGGGTAAATACAATTTTCCTCTTTACTTTTACTTTACTTTTTCCTTCATATTTCTTTTGTTTAGGGACATGAAAAAAATGGACAACAAGCCCAATACTGCTAGTCAAAGTAGATTCTGAAACATGTTGTAAAAGATTAAGTGCAGTATGTTTCAAAAGACTTATAATCATTTAAAATAACCATTTAAAATAACTGATAGAATGATAGAATTATTCCAATATATAAGAAGCTCTAATTTTTCTGCAGTCTCAACATAAAAACTGTACAAACTTTGTGCAAACTAATTGTTAAACTAAGGGCAACTACAGAAAGACGTATTGTATTATTTTGTATGCAATTCATCTAAATTTTATTGCATGAAATTTGTATTTAATTAGTAAGAATTCTTTTTCTCTGCGAGAAGTTAGTCTGTCTTCCAAAGCCTCAAATCTTCCACTCAATACCAGGTTGAAGTCACCTCTTTGAAGTCTTTAAATGTCCACAGATGAAACAGCTAAAACAGCTCCACATGAACAAGAACAAAGAGCTGTCTTTGGACACCAAGGACAAAACTGAAGACCTGCACAAAGCTGGGACTTTTGCTGCACAAGGCTAAATCCATATATAAATCCCTCGCAAAGATATTTGCATTCTCTCACAAATACAGAACCGTTGCAGGGGAATGCAATCTTTGTGAGGGAACACAAAAGATTTGAAATATATTTTTTCTCTTATATGATCATTTAATTTCTCCTACACTATTATTTGCCCTCAACATCACGGCCCTTTAGGGGCTCTGTACATTTTCATGTAAACGTTTGTATGTTTTATCCAAATAATAAAAGATCAGTTTAAAAACAGCACTGAAAAGTCTGCAAATATGTTTTATCGAATGCGAATATCAAAATTGTCAACCATTTCTGATATTTTGGGAAGGTAAGAAGAACTAACGGTTTTGAGATTTTATGTAATGCTATGGTTTGTAAATATTAAATTATATTAAATTCATACGTATTTATTAAATAGTATCAACAAGTAACATAACATTTTGTTAAATAAATACATAAATATTTTTGTTATTTTAAAAAGTTGTTTTTCAAAGCTTAAAAATTTCGTTCCTGAAAGCATATATCGCCGGGTTTTTAACGTTAACTCGCCTCATGACACATAAAGAGCGAGTTGTTAATTTTTTCCTACCTCTGTCGACCGTTTCACGTTTAAATAGCCAAGTTTAAAAGTTAAACTAACCAGAATTAACGTTTCATATTTTTCATATTTACCGTTTCAAGCCAAGTCAACTGTCATTGAGTTCGTTGGTAACACTGGTTTTGACCGTTAAACTGCAGAGTACGTCATAGAAACATGACAAAAACTACAACCCCCAGAATGCAGTGTTGAAACAGTAATGGTGGACTACAGTGAGAAATGATGCTTCGGCGTGTTTTGACCGGACCTCTTCTTAGAAATGGTCTCCGAGGTTAGAATCTTTAATATTAAATACTCCTAAAGAGACCTGTGTAACATCTCAATGGCAAGCCTTGTCGGGTGTGTGTTTATTTTATTAAATTAACTATTTAAATGTTGTCAACTTCTTGAATGGTCAAGATTTCATTGAACGCTAGGCAGGCAGATCGATGTGTTTGTGTAATTCAATACGTAAGATGACGTCACAAACCATCCACCACTCAGAATGATTCCCGCGGTGCAGTCTCTGAAGCTAAGCGCGCGAAGTTACTTGGCGCGCTTCAGGACAAGCAGTCACTTTATTGTCCTTCAGTGTGGAGAAGCACGTGCTCTCTTTAAAATGCCTTGCTCTGAAGTTACAGAAGCGATGGATTCGCCACAGAAACGGCTAAAGAGCGACGAGATGAATGGACACGAACACCAAATGGTGTTGAAGTTTGCCAAACTTACAGAAAAAGCCAAAACACCGACCCGTGGGTCAAACCGAGCCGCAGGGTTTGACCTTTACAGGTAAGCACACTATGTATGGTCCTAGAGATGCTTCTGTTTTGTTATTGCTCTTTTCTGCAGTACTGAAACATGTTTGTTGCAAATGTTACACATTTTTGCATGCACTGCATTTAATTTCCCTTCTGGCGTGACCTCAATCCATTTTATTTATTAATTAAATAAATAATTTTTATTTATCGGCTATCCCAAATCTTTAGTAGCAAAATAACTACCTTGTTTCTGTGCTCAATCTTGCCATGACAAGAACATCTCTCTCAACCTCACTTTGGTAGCCGTTGGGCTAGTTTTAAACCTCTTTCTCAGCTGTTTCTGTATCAGTTAATGACTGTGTTTCAGCAATTGCGTAGATTGCAACTCAATCAAATTAACAAAAATACATTTTTCTCTGAGCATACATATTTTTTCCCCAAAAACCTTTGCACAGTGCTGTATGTCTAAGTGAACAGTTCTAAGTTTATAATTATCTATTTAAAAATGCCCTCAAAACACCCAGACCATTTCTGTATAAATAGCTGCGTGAGAGTCTAGCCAATCAAAAGAATCTGTTTATGTTGTATTGCACCAGTAATCCCCAACCACCCGGCCACAGACCGACAGCGTGATCCAATGAATTATGAAGAAAAATTTAGAATTTGAATAATAAATAAACCCTAATAAAAATGACCTAAGATTTTCATGTGATCTGCCATGCCGACATAGTTTTATTTTTAATATTGTGTTGTTCGCATTGGTCTAATTGTTTACAAAATGTGATTCTTTTACCCTAAAAGTGTCTTTTTTTATTTATTTATTTTTTTTAAATACAATTTTTATGAATTCAATCTCTTCATATTCTAGCCCAGGCTTATTCCGGAAATTTATAGCCAAAGTTCGTAACTACTCGCCAGTTACTCACCTATTGGATGATGGAGCCGGTTTCATCGTGGTACACCAACTTAATTAATTGACGTTACATATCTGTGTGTTGCTAGCTCCGTCATCCCCCTCCCCAACTTCCGTGAGTTAGTTCCCGGATATCACGATAGAAGAGGTCGCTTCGTAGATAGCGCATCACTTCCGGGAATGGGAAATCAGTCCTTTTATGTACAACCTTGACGTAACCATTTGACTCGTGTGACGTTGTCAAAGGCCAGAATAAAAAAAAAATTTTTTTTTTAAATACCTTTTTATTCTGCTCTTATAAATTAGTGTAAAAGGCTCCACATGTCTCGACCCATTTTCTCCATGGAAAGAAATGCCTGCATTAAACCGGTTTTGAAAAAGTTGGGGAACACTGCATTACATGACTTCGCTTTGGTGTATTAATATCAAACCTCTTATGAGGCAACCTTTAAAGAATCAAAATGTAAAAGAAAAAATGTATATATTTAAAAAATGCTTTAATTTTTTTCCCTTTTAGTGCATATGACTACAGCATTGGGCCAATGGACAAAGCTCTGGTCAAGACCGACATTCAGATTGCCGTACCTCACGGTTACTACGGTCGGGTTGGTGAGAAATGTGGTTTTACTCCGTTTTATACCACTATCACTTATTGCGTTAGTTTTAATAAATGCTTAAGTCTGTTCATTAAAATGGCTTTCTGTACATTTGCTTATGAGCAATTGTGTGTTTTAGCGCCACGCTCAGGGCTGGCTGTAAAGCACTTTATCGATGTTGGAGGTATGTTGAACACTGTGTGACTAAAGCTCGCGAGAGTTTAAACATTTCAAGACCCAATAAAACGTGTTCTCCCTTGACAGCTGGAGTCGTAGATGAAGATTACCGAGGGAACCTGGGAGTGGTGCTGTTCAACTTCAACAAAGAGTCCTTTGAAGGTGAAATAAAGAGACTTAAACAGAAGAGCCTAAGATTAGGTACACCTTGTTGGTACTGGATTGGAGCCCTTTTGCCCTCAGAACTACATTATTCCTTAGTGGAATAGTCAGGTGTACTTAATAAAGTGGCCGGTGAATGTAAATTAAACAGGTTTTCATTTTCACGGTCCAAAAACTGTGTTATTGTTTTGTGCCCTCAGTGAAGGAAGGAGATCGTATCGCTCAGCTGATCTGTGAGAGGATTTGTTACCCAGAGCTGATTGAGCTAAAGGTCAGAACAAAATTCTAGGTTTGTACTTGCTTCCTGTGTCTAATACCAGATTGATTTTTGAACATCATTTCTTTGCAGACGTTGGATGAGACTGAAAGAGGAGCGGACGGATTTGGCTCCACTGGCACTAACTGAAACTTATTAAATGTTCAGATGTTTGTTAGTTGAAGTTAAGCCTTTATTGAAACTAGCTGTGCTTTTAGTTAAATGGATACCGAGCTTGTTTTGGACAATGTCCATTTTCTGTTACATTTGTGTGTGTGTATGAATTAATTAAAATACAAAACAAAGAATTCTGTTATTGATAAGTCCACTTTTTTTATTTTACTCCTCAAATGTTAGCTTAACATGGGCTACTAGCTGGGAATGTTACAAAATGTTTGCTAACATTGCTAGCTGGCTACATTAAAAATTTTTGCTAAACATAACTAGATTGGAATATTACAAACAGTTAGCTAATATAGTAATATTAGCTAACTGTTTGTAATATTCTTGCTGTGGTTTAAATTGTTAGCGAACATTAACTGGCTACGTTTAAAACTGTTAGCCAACTTTACTCCCTGGCTTAATTTTAAACTTAGTTAAAGATTGCTAGCTGGCTACATTTCACTCTGGTAGCTAACATTATTAGCTACCTAAATTTCAAACCTAGTTAACATTAGCTGGCCACATTTCAAACTGTTAGCGAACATTTACCAGCTATCCACGTTTCAAACTGTTCGCTAACATTTACCAGCTATACACGTTTCAAACTGTTGGCTAACATTTACCAGCTCTCACGATTTTAAACTGTTGGCTAACATTTACAAGCTAGATTCAAACTTTTGGCTAACATTTGCTAGCTATTTCTAGCTAGCTAAATTTCAAACTGTTGGCTAACATTCCGAGCTAGCAATATTTCAAACTATTAGCTAACATTACTATCTAGCTAGATTTAAGCTGTTGGCTAACATTATTAGTGGTCTACTTTTTCAAACTGTTAGCTAACATTTACTAGCTATCTCCATTTTCATAATTTCTAGCTAGCTACATTTCAACGGTTGGCTAAAATTGAATAACTAGCTACATTTTCGTTTACCAACTAGCCACATTTCAAACTATTTGCTAAACAATGTGAGCTAGCAGTATTTCAAACTATTGGCTAACATTACTTGCTAGCTAGATCTAAAATGTCGGCCAACATTACCAGCTGTCTACATTTCAAAAGGTTAGCTATCATTTACTAGCTAGCTACATTTCAAACTCGGCTAACATTTACCAGCTAGCCACATTTTAAACTGTTAGCTAATATTAGCTGTGAACATTTCACACATAATTTGGTTTGATCCAAAACAAGTTGTTTCAGTTTCACTTTGTGCACATACAAATTATTTCTTTAACCTAAAAGAAAAATGTGATCAAATTCAACCAAAAATGTTTTTTTTTATTTTTTATTGTGAATGTACAACTAATGCTCCACGAGTGTGAAGCCAGAACCGAAGGTGGTGTTTATCGTGGTGTGGCCGTATGACCTCAGTGCTGGATGGAGTCACAGAAACACAGTTTAAAAGTAATTGTTCATTATACAAGCACCATTACAAACCCTGGAACCTCCTCTAGATTACGGGTAAAAGTGACGCGGTTACAGACACAATTAAATTACACGTGGTACATTTGCAAAAGAGAACAGCGGACGATGATAACAGCTAGGGCTGGCTGGGAAAAGAAGACGATGAAAGTTTGATATAAGTACGATAACATTTCCTATTAACAAACAATAAATAAGTTGTCAAACATTTATAACTGGCAGCATAGATTGCTATATAGCTGTGTCTTAACACACTGTATGGCTGAGTTATAATAGCGTCCTGCTTCATGGCGAAACATTGAAATTCAGCAGACCTCTAAACACGAACCAAACAAGCTCCGCAATGTAACACTGCAGAGGCCTTTAGATAACACTGCCAGAGTTTGATGGAGATCACATGAAATCTCTAGATTTTAAAAGAAAATTTAAAATAATTCACTTCCTGTCGGTTTTAAGACTCGTTCCAAATACTTTTTTGCACGTCTTGGTTTCTAATATAAGTGTTTTTTTTTTATATAAAAAAATTGCAAATTAATAAACAGCAGAAAATGAGATATTCCATGCTGGCACTAGGTGGCACTGTAGATTGCTGTGTAGATTTTTTCAGCCATGGACCTTTAACACATCGAATTTGAACCAGATCAGACATTGCATGGTTGAGAACTTTGGACTAACCCTCCCATATGCCTTTGATTAAAAAGATGGAGTTTGGAGATAAACAAATAAAATCTCAAGCAGGACTTTGCTAAAGTACGAGCAAAAGTGGCCATTTTTAGAGATTTTTTTACAAAAAAGCCAACTTCCTGCTGATTTTGGAAACACGATCCACATTACTTATATTTGAGTCTTGGTACCCTACTTGTGTGCGGAATTTTTTTCCCCTTTGGAGAACTGTATGAGCGCCATAAGCTGTTAGGTGGAGCTATAGAGCTATTTTACCACACCCGCTTTTGAACCACAATCAGACGTACATTTTCACTAGTTCTGAAGTGTGCGGAATTCTGTGCCTTTTCGAGTACATTCGGATCGTACACCGAAAAAGCCACAAAACTTTAATACTCTGAGCAATTACAATATGGTTCTGCGCACTCAAAATCTAGATTTGCACTTCATTTCTGTAGCCTTTCGGGGTCATAGGGGTTTGCTCCAGTGCACCCTGGACAGGCCCCCCTGAAAGGCCACTGCACCACCCAAGATAATAATCCAGAAATGAATCGTGACAACAAAATAATTAACGTAAACAATCTTCTCAACTCAGTCTCAAGAATGGTTACTTGTGCGATGATCAAAAATAACGAATGTGTCCAAAATGATATTGGGAAACAACAAAAGAACTCTCAATATACCGCTTCTGCAACGTCAAGAGTTCAAAATGCTGCTTTTATGATGTTGGCGGTCCACTACTTGCATGGATTTCAATGCTTTCTATCATTTTGTTTTATACTCTGCGTCAAATTAAGGTTTAGGGCTAATTCCAGTCCAATATTTCCTTACCCTTAATCTAACCCAGTATAGCCTACAAAATGATGTGCGATGCCTTGATACGTTGCACATTGAAATACATACAAGTGGCGGATTGTGCAGACTGTCCGGATTGTGTACTGACAGCTGGAGGAGACGACTGGATATGACACAACGCCAGAAATGCTGAACTACTAAAATGACCAATCACAGAGCCTACGGTCCTCGTCCACGCTGCTCTAAGTTACAATTTCCAGGAGATTAGCGTTAGCGGTCTATGGCTTCGCACGTCTTTGGCGAAAGCCGGTCGAAGGCTTGACGGGGAAGCATGGTCATTTAATGACCGAGCCGAGTGTATGCAGCCATTCCAGGTCGATTTCGCTTCTATTAGTCAAACTTGGTGTATACCTTCACAAACTCTTGCAGGCCTACATCCGTCTGGTGGTCCTCGAGCGGTTGTTCCTGGCTGCTGAAATAGTCTTGCAGTCCCAATCCGGACAGCCGAGTCTCTCACAACCTTTAAAAGTACTCAACAAGAAGACTGCACAAGAGGATCCAAGCACTAGGTGGAGATATTTTAATTAAACATTTTAAACCATCTGCAGTAACTCTGCCGTGTCAAACCAGAGAGAGAGTGTTTGAGAGAGATCCGGTTCGGGTTCGTGGGCTAGAGAGCCAGTTCTTCTCGTGCAATCTAATGTACCAAATCTTTAAAATGACAAAAAAAACTGCCAAAACATAAGTGTGCCAAAAAAAAAGTACTAATAAACTTGATATCAGACTAATTCTTTTCAGCATTTTTCCCATCCAGCCCTAGCATCAGTGCATGATTCTCGTAGCTAGCACCAGTATGATATGAGTAATGATCTTAGCACATCCATGGGCTGTTCGTCCGCTGCTCAATGCTAACATATGATTTAGCGAAGCGCGTGGTGCGATACCTGCTGCTCTTTGGGCTTGGCTGCGAAAAGTCTTGGTTGTTGGTGTTCTTTAAGTCAGTGCAGGACGATCTGTACTTTCATTAGCAAAGCGTCTCCTAGCTGCTCGCTAACATAGTCTGATTCCAAATTCCCGCTGTGTGTTTCGGAAACAGGCTGGCTGCGGATCTGTATATAATACTCTCCTGTATGGAGAGGTTTCTTCTTGGATATGTGGAGATAGCTGATGCCGTCCTTCTGAGTCATGTGGAACAAGCCTTCGTCGTTGTCGATGGTGTAGCTTAGCTGGTTCTCTAATGTGGAGAGTGCAGGGATGAAGTCGATGATGTGATCTTCGCTTGTCAGTGTGCTGATGTTGAAGTGGAGCTGTAGAGTGTCGTCCACATCCACACTGGCCAGACCGACCTCATCCAGATCGTCCTGAAGAGAGGAGAGTATTAGCATAGTGCTAAGAGATCTGCCACCATCAAATAAAGTGATATTTTTAAAGTACCGGTATAAAAACTATCAATGAGGACCGAAAATATAAAAATTTAAAATGTGATTAGCACTGAGGCGTCACCATCTCTGCACGTTATTGGCGCCTTGTGGGAAACATGTGAAACAGTGATGGTAGAGGATTTCAGAGCAGTAGAGACAACAAAAAAGAGAAAGCAAGCATGGCTGAAGGTGGAGAAGAAGCAGAGACTCGAGAGGCGGAAATTGCTTGCTAAATGGGGAGGTTTCCCTGTAATAGGGACGTGGTTCGGTTTCAGAAAAGCAGACGTGAAGCAAGAGACTGCAGTATGTCACGTTGGCAAACTAACGGTGACAGCAAAAGGTGAAAGGTGGTAACATGACAATTTTTTTCCGCCATCTCACACGCCAACACACGGAGAGTGTGTCAAGAAGCGTGATTCAGCAAAGGGCAGCTTACACAACCAAAAATACAAAATACATTTGATCATGGCACTCGTTATGATACGACAAGTAAACGATGGCAAAAGTAAACAATGGAGCAGATACTATGGTATACCTTAATTTTAATATTTTAGAAGCTAAAATGTCTCATCTGCCTCTATTTGAGCTTTAAACAGTTCTTCTTTATATTATAGTGTTGTTTTGGTAGTTTAAGAACCAAAAAGCATAATTGGGTTTATCAGTTTTTTTTTCTGCAAAGTATTATTAGACCATGGGGGAGAAATGTTAACTATGGGGGCCACCATAATGTCTAATGATTGTTTATGGCAGTTTTTATGACTACGGAATGCATTGATATTGTTTGTTAAATATCAAATGCACTGGATGTACTGCACAATTAGTTACCGATAAAAATGCACTATACAATTTAAGAAGAACGTATTTAATTAAATGAGTTAAGTTGTGTTGCTTTTTATTCCATGCTCTGTTAAATTTAATCCTTTCCATATAGAAAAATGTATTTCCTTTAGCACAAAAGTGGTTTGTGGAAAATCTACATTTTCTGATCCAAACTTTCATAAAACACCTCAATCATAGAAATATTAAAAACATATACATTTAAAGATTTATTATTATTTAAAAACTGTTTTTTTATCTTTAAATATAATGAAACATTTATATTGATGCCTTGGATTTATAGTGTTTTGTGAAAAAAAGTTTTTTTTTGTTTTTTTTTTTAATGAAAACACTTTTTTTACAAATAGCGTAAACTCCATGGCCCTTTTGTCACAAAACACTATAAATCCAAGGCTTCAATATAAATGTTTCATTCATGTAACGGATTAAATGGTTCAAAATACAATAACAGGCATCGATATTGAATCAAGTGGCTGGTCCTAGAATATATGGGTTAAACAGTGTAAGAACCCACGTGCAGTTATTGGACTCACTGATTCGTAGCACTGCCCGGTCAAGTGAGTCCTGGTCGCGCAGCCTGTCCTTTTGCCTCCCTGTGACTAGGATATCTCCAATGGACTTTATTTACTGTGATCAGCTGAAAAATGGCTTGATTATGTTCCATCTTCATGGAATGATTTATAAAACGATTGCTGCAGACAACAGCCGCCATATTTCAGCGCCTCATCTTTTTTGCACTGTGCTTGATTTAGTGGACTTAACACATTTTGAGAAAAAACTTGAGTGGCGCTTATGGTGGTTTTTAAAAACCAGGACAAACTAGGCCAAACTAATGAGACAAATCGGACAAACCAGAGCTGCATTATATTGCAAGTATTATGTTTTTGGGAAAATTGATTATGGGCTTTTCAAATGTGAACACAATACAACTATTTTATCTCTGCATTTCACAATTTTGAGCTATGTCTTAATTTAATGTCCCATGCACATTTTCCTCCAGAATCCTTCGAGAACATGCTGCATTCATCTTCCCATTAATTTTCACAAAGTTTCCTGTGCCTTTGGAGCTCAAACATCCCCACAACATCAGAGACCCACCTCCATGTCTCATTGCTCCAAATAACTTTGTTCCAGAAGATTTTGTGGCATTTGCATAGCAATAGCTTTATTTTGGCAACTCTAGTAACTCATGGGATGCCCACCTGAACTTCTTGTGTTGTGTTAGCATCTCTGCGTTTGCGGTTCTTTTTGTTGAAGCCATTGATCTTACACTCGTAACAGGCCTCGGGTGAAAGAGAGTTTTCCCCCATGTCAGGAGCAGAAGAGAGAGAGGAGAGGCCAGCACTTGACACACAGTGACTGCAACACAGGTTTTAATTCCTTATCAGATGGTCACATTGATAACATTTGAATCGAATTGAATTGAATGTTGAAAATATGATCATATTAGACCTGTTCTGTAAACATTGCTTGAGCTTTGATAACTTGATCAACTGAAGAGCTAATAATGAAACATCATCAATTTCACATAAAGGATGTTATACATGAAGAATACCATTGGGCCTAAAATTGTTCCCTGTGGCACTCCATATTGATCACTGTTTGAGTGATTACTCATTTAAGTGAGAAAGAGGGACAGCAGACCATCCCTCTGTGTCTGTATGTCTCACCCCTGCCCTGCTCTCATGTACCCTGGGGGACATCCGCACATATACCCCCCATCAGTGTTGGAGCATCCATAGGTGCAGGGCTGGTGGGCGGAGCCACACTCATCATCATCATGGCAACCACCAAACAACTTGCGGAAGGAGAATCCACTCGGGCACACACAGCGGAAGCTGCCAAGCGTGTTGACGCAAGAGGCGCCGGCACACACCTGAGTGTTCTCACACTCGTTCTGATCTGAGAAGGAGACAAATAAATCAGCTTTATTTCATAATAATAGAACAGTGTGATTCATTGTTATTCTGTTCAGTTCTAATTCAGAATCTAATTCAGTTCTAACAGAATCTAATTCAGTTCTGGCCAATGTGATTCATTTATGTACTGATCACTTCTCCATGACTCACTTCTATGTGATTCTGTTTTGTTTAATGATTCGGTTCAATGTTTCAGTTCTATGCATTTTGTTTTTATGAACTCAATATTGATTAAATTCAATACTGTTGAGTTAAGGTTTACTTAGTTCTATTCAATATGATTCAGTTCCAATATGATTGAGTTCTGACTAATATGATTAAATTTAGCATTGATCTGTTCGACATAATTCACTCCAGTTCAGTTCTGTGACCTAGTTCAGTCCAATGAGTCAGTTAAGTGCAATGATTATGTTCAATATGATGATTTGATTCTATTAGAATCAAAAATAGAATAAATAGAATCTATAATGACTCAATTCAATATGATTCAGTAGTACACTTAAGGAGTATTCCGTTCATCAGTTCTTTTCAAATCAGTTCATTTAAGAATCATGGCGTTATTTTAAGAACGATTCAGAACTGCATGATTCAGACAAGTCAAATGGGATTCAGGTGAGTCAATTGATAAAGTTCATGCTAATAAGAGTCGGTTTAGAACAATAACGCTAAATTCCATCTAATTGATTCAGCTCAGTCCAGTGACTCAGTTAAATACAACATGAATAAGTTTTATCCAACTTGATTCAGTTGAGTACAATATGATTCTTTTCAGTCTAATGATTCAGTTTAGTACAATATGATTCAATTAATTGCAACTTGGGCTTATTTAACATAGACAATATTAGATGGTTTAACAGATAGATAGATTAGCGTAGCTGTCTCACCTACACACTGGTTCCACTGGTAGTGCTGGAGGTATCCATCTGGGCAGCTGCATCTGTAGCCTCCTATTAGATTCTGACAGCCATGCTGACAGCGGTGGTTCCCCACACACTCGTCTGTGTCTGAAGATGGAGAGGTACACTACATGTTCATGACCTCTGCATGATCCTTTTGTATAAGTGTGTGTGGGTGTGTACCTTCACATTGGTGTCCACTGGTATCCAGTGTAAATCCTCTCTGACACTCACAGCTGAAGCTCCCAGGGCTATTCTGACACACTCCGTTCGGACCACACATCTCCGGCTCACTTGCACACTCATTGTTATCTGTCACACACAGACAGGCTTTTTGATTGAACTCTAATCTACTTGAACCTGAACTCTGATTTAATCAAATTTGTACTCTAATGTACTCTGATTTACTTGAGTCAACTTTGGTTTACTCGACTAAACTCCAATCTTCTAGACTCGGAACTTCAATCTACTAGACTCTGAACTCAAATCTACTAGACTCGGAACTTAAATTTTCTAGACTCGGAACTCAAATCTACTAGACTCGGAACTCCAATCTACTAGACTCTGTTCTCAAATCTACTAGACTCAGAACTCAAATCTATTAGACTCGGAACTCAAATCTACAAGACTCTGAACTCAAATCTACTAAATCTACTAGACTCAGAACTCAAATCTATTAGACTCGGAACTCAAATCTACAAGACTCTGAACTCAAATCTACTAGACTCAAATCTACTAGACTCGGAACTCCAATCTACTAGACTCGGAACTCCAATCTTCTAGACTCTGAACTCAAATCTACAAGACTCTGAACTCAAATCTACAAGACTCGGAACTCAAATCTTCTAGACTCGGAACTCAAATCTACAAGACTCGAACTCAAATCTTCTAGACTAGGAACTCAAATCTACAAGACTCTGTTCTCAAATCTACTAGACTCAGAACTCAAATCTACAAGACTCTGAACTCAAATCTACAAGACTCGGAACTCAAATCTACAAGACTCGGAACTCAAATCTTCTAGACTCGGAACTCAAATCTACAAGACTCGAACTCAAATCTTCTAGACTAGGAACTCAAATCTACAAGACTCTGTTCTCAAATCTACTAGACTCGGAACTCAAATCTACTAGACTCGAACTCAAATCTTCTAGACTAGGAACTCAAATCTATTAGACTCTAAACTCCAATCTATTCAACTCAAGATACGAACTGTGACACTGAACTCTAACTCTCCACTGAAGAGTAACACTTCTGTTGCAATCCGATTCAGTGATAAAATAACCCATGCAATGTTTTAATTGATTAATTATCCTAACATACAGTTATTGCCATTTGCAGTCCTATGGTCCTACGCAGGAAGAAAAAGTATCTATAGCCTTTTCATGCTGATGTAGTATCATTTAGGGGCCTCGAGTAATCTGTAAAAATGACACTGTGTCCTCTTAACTCTGCACAAGTTGACTTAGTCATTAGAATGTATGCACATAAACACAGACATAAACAGACAAGTCTATGGCTCTGCTGATGATGAGGAATATTCTCAGGCCAGTGGAGAGACACAAACACACACACACAAAGCGAGGATCCCGAACACACATTTGTATCTTTGTGTTTTACCGCTGTTTACTTCAGCTAATGGATCACATCTAAACACCAGCTGTTCTATCCATGGAAACCAGGATGCAACATTCCATAACATTAACCAGTTGGGTCACCGTGACAGCAGACGTGATCTCATCATCATTTGCTCAAGGGTGTTTGGTTTTGAAACTGTAAATATATATTCTATAATATGGCTCCTTTAAAAAATATGATACAAATTAAAATCTGGATTAGGAATGTAATTGCATGATAAAATGTGGAAAAGTAATCATCGACGATTACTGTGAATATGATTAAAAGTAATCATATACATGGATTATACATCATGAAGTTTATTGTGTTGTAATTTTTAATGTGGATTATTTAGCATAGGTTTATCTGGATTATTTATGTTTTAGCATGTATAAATCTGGAATTAGTTTTTTACGTGTTATAATTTTGGAATATGACTGCTTCTTACAAGATATAACATGGATTACTAATGTTTTAGAATAATACAATCTGGATTATGAAAGTATAAATTTTTTAAATCTGGGAAAGTGATCCTTTTGCATGATAATATCTAAATTAATAATAAATGTATTATTAATGTTTTAGCATGTATAAGTATGTAATTAACCCTTTAGCTTGACATAATCTAGATTAGAATTGTTTAGCTTGATATAATCTGTAGAAATGTCTTAGTATAATATAATCTAAATTAGAAAAGTCTAACTTGTTTAAGTCTGGAAAAAGTGACCCTTTAGTATGATTTTAGCAAGATTATGAACGTTTTAACCCTTGTAGTTAACCCTTAGCTTGATGTAATTTAGATTAAGAAATGTTTTAGCTTGATATAATCCAGATTATAAGTGTTTTAGTTTAATAAAACATCGATTACAAAGGTCTAGCTTGTTTTAGTCTGAAAAAAGTAATCCATTAGCATGATATTACCTGTATTATGAATGCTTTAGCATTTTATAATTTGTATTTAACCCATAACTTGATATCATCTGGATTAGAAATGTTGTAGCTGGATGTAATCTGGATTAGAAATGTTTAAGTATAATATAATCTATATTCCGAAAGTCTAACTTGTTTAAGTCTGGAAAAGTAGTCCTTTAGCATGATATTATCTGAATTATGAATGATCGCGCAGTAAAATATGGGAGAGTCATACTTAGCTTGAAGATTTATAAATTAAAATGTATTATCATGATGATATTTGGATTATAAATGATTTAGAATGTTTAAATCAGAAAAGAGAATTAGCATGACAATCTGGAAAAAGGATTCCTAACCTAGGATTACAAATATTTATTATAATATAATCTGGATTATGAACTTCTTAGCATAATCTAGTTTGTAAAAGTGACTAGCGGTATATTATCTGGAATGTTTTAGCATGACAATCTTGATTATGAGTGCTTTAACAAAAGATAATCTGGATTTGGAATGACTGCTTGCTAATATCTGGAGGAGTGCGTTTAGCATGATATAATCTGGATTAAAACGTATCATAATGTAAAGTCTTATCTTATTTTAGTCTCCAAAAGTGATTGTTCAGCAATATATTATCTAGAGAAGGAGCGTGTTAGCATGATATAATCTGTAATGAATCCTTCAGCATGGTATTATCTGGATTATGAGTGTGTAACCTATATATAATCTGGATTTAAAATGTTTTAGCATGCTAAAACTAGAATGCTCATTAAAAACGGATGTATTAAAAATAGCAGTAGGTAAGCTTTTTGCGAGAAATACAGTAGATTAACACCCGCTCTCACCAATGCAAGCAGTGTGGTGCTGAGTGAATCCAGGTGGGCATTTACAGGTGAAGCCACCGATGGTGTTTACACAGAGAAACTGGCAGTTGTGCTGCTTGGTGGAGCACTCGTCCAGATCTGAACGAAATAGAGAGATATTTGAAAGGGAACCATATCACAAAATACGCTTTGAAACAGTAATCCAATACTTCACTGAAACTATTGCACAAAGAAAGAAAAACAAACAAATCATGCAGAAAAGCACAGCGCAGTTACTGAGACTAAATCTCACTGAATGCACTCTTGCCTCATTGAGAGACGACACGCTGATCAAATTTAAGCTGGCACAGCATCATGTCTGCACTCATGGGTTCACCTACAGGACAACACAGAGTTTTTGAGAGAGCAAAATACCCCGGCAGCTTTTCCCATCCTCCTGGAGCAAATATCCTCGTGGACAGGAACACAGGTACCCCCCGTCTGTGTTCTTACAGATGAAGTTGCACGGTTTGGGAGCTTGGAGACACTCGTCCACATCTGCAGCCACAAATACAGATCTGACTTGTTTTGAAGGTGTTTGGATGTTTGACATCTTAGGCCTCAATATTTTGTTCAGTTGTTTTAGCATTCACTATACTGTAGTTATCAAGATATAATCTGTATTTATATAATTTACATCATAATGAATTCCTAATAAGTGTGTTTTAGAATTATGTATTTCAACAGTTCTACTGCCACCAAAGTTAGACAAGATATCCAAGCTGTTGTGACTTTCTATATCTTTTCAGACTGGTACCACTAAATGAATGCTGGGAAATTTCCCCTTTGCTCACCACACCTGTGGAGGTTACCAGTCTGGGGTTAATGTCAATATTGACTTATTATCACACTAACTTTTGTTTTTTATTACATTATGCTACAGACACCTCCATAGCAACAAAAATGTTTACCCTAGCAACCGAATTCTTAGAATTCTATCTAGAGAGCTTAGGAAAATCATAGAGTTATGGGGTTCGGTTCATTATACTCAAACTGACATAGTGAACATTATATTATGTCTGTGACCCCAACATAGCAACCAGACTGTTTACCTAGCAACCAATTTGACATATCTCTTATTCTGCGTATGGTTGGATTATGTTACTCTTGGTGACATTGGCAAACATCAAAGTTTGTGCGCCAATTAGTTGAATTTGGAAAGTCTCCGCATCTTGATTAGATGATCTAATCCAGATTAGGAATGAGTTTTCTTAAAATAATCTGGATTAGGAATGTTTTGGAATAATACAGTCTGAATTAGGAAAGTTTCAGCATGATCTAATCTTGATTATGAATGAATCTGGATTCCGAATGTCTGCATGAGGTAATATTGGTTTGCTTGATATTTGGGGTCGGTTAAAGTAATCTGCATCAAACATGTTTTTGCATGATCGAATGTGGGCAAGAACTTATTTAGCATGATACAACCTGGAACAGGCATCCTTCAAGATATTAAAAATGGTTCAAGTTGTACTTTTTAAAAAAAGGAGTTTAAATGCTAATTTAAATAATTACTCATTTAATTTGGAAAACTTTCAAACTTTTAAATCTGGTGAAAATATTGTGGACTCACCCACACACTGGGTCCCGGTGATGTCAGTGGTGTATCCCAGTTTACAGACGCAGGTGAAGGAGCCTTTGGTGTTTACACACTGACCGTTTTTACAAACATCCACCACCACCTTACACTCGTCAACATCTGCTCAGACAAACACATCTGTCATGATCCATGCAGCCAATCACATCTGCCACAATTTCTTTCATTAACCCTGAACCAATGAAAGACTAATACTCTTTTAATATTGCGAGTGGGACTGACCCCGTCCGTCAGTGGTGATCCCAGGGCCCTGTGGGCACAGCTTCCTGTATTGTGTGGTACCCGGGAGTGGACACAGCAGGCATTGCTCTCCCCATCCTCGCCCACCCCCACAGCAGCATTCAGAGCGACTGACTTCTACACCAGTGCTGGAGCGAATCTGACAGAGGGTTTGCAGGGCCTCGGCGAAACACAATCCCAGCCTCTGATCTGGGAGAGACACACAAACAACGTTAATCAATGCCCTACAGGACAATTAAGGTCGTTTCTTTGATGGTATAGGTACTGATTTTGGTTTTTACAAAGATTATATGATATCGATTTGGATTGTGTTGTTTAAAAATGTTTTTTAAGGACACAGATAGCTATTCCGGTTTTGAAGATATTTGTACCAACTTCGGTTTCAAATAATGTTCCTTTTTATATTCTAACTAATATTAGTTATAGTTGAGTTATTGTTGATATATATACCAATGTTGGTAACAAATTATATGGTTTCAGTCAGTGCTGATTTTGGTTGGAAAAAGGATTTTTTCTGCATTTTGCCACTCATTTGGCCAAAAGCAGGCCTGATTAAAACATCAAAAAAATATATTGCTTTAGTTAAATCCCAAGCAAATCTGCTGACTAATATGAGCATTTGTGTCTCACCGATACACTCCGTTCTGCTGGGGCTGGGGCTGAAGCCTTGGTTGCAGATGCACCGGTAGCTACCAATGGTGTTCTCACAGCGCCCGTTCTCACACACCCCGGGTTTGGAAGCACATTCATTCAGGTCTGAGACAAACAAAGAGTAATTGTTAATTATTAGATTCCAACCTCTGCTTTTATTTTGTTACCCGATTGTTCTAGAATTGCAAGAAAACCAATATTTAACAAGATGGCAAAACACAATGAGTGACATAAACCAAACCTCCATAATTTTCCAAAGCTGAGATAAAGATATGCCAAGTTGGTTACTATGGTAAACAGCCTCGTTGCTATGGAGGAGTCATTGACATAATATAAAGTTCCCTATGTCACTATGTGTAAAGCAAACCAACCCCCATATTTCTCTGATTTTCTAAAGCTGAGATAGAGATATCCCAAGATGGTTGCTATGGTAAACATACTGGTTGCTATGGCCGGTCAGTGACAATATAATGTTGCCTAAATCTTGATCTCTATATCTCCTATCTTGATTATTTAATTTACCAAAGCTGAGATAGTTCAGAAAAAAATGGTTGCTAGGGTGAACTGTTTGGTTGCTAGGGAGCTTTGGTTGTCACGATTTGCAGTTGTTCCACCAATGTTTGATAATCGCAAACTGATCACAACGGTTGCACTCCACAGATCCTTATCACTTGATTGAGTCAGTCATTAAACTTAAGCATCTTTATCTAAGCCAACAAGGATATCTGCCATCATTCCCACAATTTTCCCATACCAGTACAGGTCTCTGCTCCTGGCTGTCGTGTGTATCCTGGAGAACAGATGCAGACGTATGTTCCAATCAGGTTCTTGCAGCTCATTCCTCTAGATGCACAATCGTCCAGACCCTCCTCGCACTCGTTCTGATCTGAGCACATACAGTACAAACACATAGCAATGTTAAACAAAGGAACTCCCAGTAGCGACATTGTCATAGATTAACAACCAGTGGTGATCATTTTTTCAAGGTTTGTACTCACAGATTTACTTGCAACCCTGCTCAGAGAGACCTCGACCTGAAGCTTGCAACCAGCCTAAGATACTTAACAGGTCAAGTGTGTTTATGCATTCATTTTCCAACCCGGTTATTCCCTTTTCTGGAGTCACGGGGGTCTGCCAGCGCACATTGGGCAAGAGGCGCGGGTACACCCTGGACAGGTCGCCAGTCCATCCCAGGTCAAGTGTGTTTAGTGAAGGTTTAAGCTAATCTGTGGCCCTCCAGGTATTGTGTTTGACACCCCTGCCTTAGATTAAGAGCCGTCAAACATCAAGCCGACTGCCCAGGTGCAGAGCCACCAAATGGTTACACAAATTTTATTATGTAACTAACAAATCAAGATGAAGCACCAAGTATGGTGTGGTGCATTATTTCTAAAATGTATAGTGAATAGTGTTTGTACGATATTTTTTACCCGTTTGTCTTTTCAGAGGAAAGAAAACTTCCCAAATCTGGCAAATATTTGTAGTTTTTATGATATAAATGCTCAGAACAGTGTATGATAACAAGAAAAGAAAAAAAAGTTTCTCTTTATAAACAACTATAAACATTCAGCAAGAAATAATGTTGAGCTCAAAATGTTTTGTTCGAATAAGGCTTTCGGTGTCCATTTCACAGCTTGTTTTTTTTTGCTGCTGCATCGTCTTCCACAAATCTCCCAGGGGCCCCCATCACTCTTGATGATCATCTAAACATCATCATCCACTATTTACAAGTGTTTTGGAACTAAAATCGAACACTATGTGTGCCAAAAACGGTGGAAGAATGCAAGGAAATAAGGAAGAATAGACGCACTTTGGTGCGAATGCGGAAGAATCACAGACATATTACACAGTAAACTGTACAATCTAACACAGGGGTGCTCATTACGTCGATCGCAAAGGTGCTAGCGGTTGATAGCGGCGTGAAATGGAAACAATATCAGCCGATCATCCATCCCGTCACAGTTCAGTGAAGTTAGCTGCAGATTCACGGATTCGGTTTTCTCTGCTCAATAGCTCGAGACCAGAATGTTCTTAGTAAACAAATAATACCTATTTTTAATCTGTGTTATGTAGAGGATAAACTACTAAACTTTTTTTTCACAAAACAAGTTTCCCTCGGCATTCGCAGAAACACATTACGCAACCCGCTGACATGGAATCGCTTAGGGACCGTCTGCAAATGACCAGATCCAAAATATGTTTTACCCAGAATATGCTTCATAACTTCATTCTAAATTACTCTATTACAACCAAAATCAAGCAACACGCCACTCCTCACCTGAATATTGTACTACACGACTCAGTTTCAATAAAAAACTTAAAAATTTATTAAAGCATCATTTTTATTCTTGATTATTTGGATCAAAGCTCAATTGCTCCCATAAAAATCACTCTATTACCACCAAATTCAGGTCACACACAACTGTTCTAATGATTCAATTAAGTGCAAGTCATCAAATTAAACTCATGTTATAACAAAAAATGTAAATAATTAATTAATTATGTGTGTTTTGTCAATTCTCAACAAAGTTGAAAATAATTGTTGATTGATGTTTTACATTTTTGTAGCGGGTAGATCACTTTGACTTGGTCATTTTAAAAGTAGCTCGCAAGCTGAAAAAGTGTGAGTACCTCTGATCTAACACAAATATTAAACTGTTATATACAATTACAATGTACAAATTACAAACATAATATTTACAATAAAATCTCCGCTAAAACACAGCTAAAGTATTGCTAAGTAAATAACAGGTAATCAATTACTCATCTGTCACTGCTCTCCTATGCTCCAGAAAATTCCTTTACCTGGCACACGCACACACACACACACACACACACACACACAATATTGTCGTTACCGTAATAAATGTAGTTTCTGAGCTTGAGATTTTTTCGTAGTGCGAACAGCCCCTATAAGAGGTTGAAGTGCGCTTGTCATTATTCTGTCACAGACGACAGGTTCATTGTTAAAGGGTTAAAAACAAACAAACAAAAGCAGGTAAACGCACGTCATGTCCCTGAATATTTTATTATGATTTAAATAAAATTCTTTAGATTACGTTTCTTCTATTAACTCTAGGAAAGAGAAGGAGCATTTAATGACCAATAAATCACTTTTACTATAACAATTGCTCACTAACATCTATATGAACTTTTAAAAGTGTCCTTCAAGGACAAGCTGGAAAATCATGATTTGAAGCAGGTGTTGACCTCAGGAGCTCCAGTTTCCTGCTAATTTCCGCTTCTCAGCTAAGCTAAGCTCACATTAGGTTTTTAAAGAAGTCCTCAAAATGTATGAAACTCTTAATACTCTTCACCTCTGCACATCCGTAGATCGTCCCTCAGCACGTATCCCGCGGGACACTTGCACTCATACGAGCCCACCGTGTTCACACAGCGAAATGCACACAGCAGAGGATTCTGTGAACACTCGTTTATATCTGGGAAAACAAAAACGCATCACGTTAGTTTAATGAAGCAGACAACAGTTTACATATCAGTTTAACCGTTAAAAACATTTCCTTCTCACCCTCGCAGCTCATCATGGGTCCAGGTTCGAATCCTTCATCACAGCTGCATTCGAAAGCTCCCTCCACGTTTGTGCATGTGCCGTTTCCACACGGATTCCCCTGCTCACACTCGTTTATGTCTGAGCGAGAGAAAACCAAACGTTTTCTAGCTTCGTATGAGTACAAGGATGTGTTACTGGTTTGCTGCTCACACACCTCTGCAGTTGATGCCGGTGAAGTCAAGTGTGTATCCGAAGGAGCACTCGCAGCGGAAGGTTCCATCCGTGTTGATGCAGTGACCATTTCTGCAAATGCCTGGGTTTTGAGTGCACTCATCCACATCTGGAGCACAAACCACCGGCGAGAGATTCACCATCATCCGCTTTGGTAATTCAGTTATATTCCTTTAATTCATTTCATATAATAATTTGATGATTCCACTATTCAATTCATTGATTTCCAGAATTTAAAGAAAAGACAGAAGAGGAGCAATAAAATAAAACGTAGAAAAAAAGAATAGGATGAGGAAGAGGAAGAAGAAAAAAAAGAACAGGAAGGAGAAGAAAAGAAGAGGATGAGGAAGAAGAGGAAATGAAGAGGAGGAGCAAGACAGAGAAGAAAAAAGCAGAGGATGAGGATGAAGAATAGAAGAGGTAGAAGAGGAAGAAAAAGAGGATGAAAAACAGAAAAAGAAAAGGAAGAAGAAAAGAAGAGGAAGAAAAGGAAAGGCAGAATGGAAGAAAATGAAGAGGAAAAGAGGAAGAAAAAGCAGAGAAAGAGGACGAATAAGAAAAAAAGATTAGGACAAGAGGAAGAGGAAGAAGAAGTAAAGAAGAAGAGGAGGAGGAGGTAGACACGGATGAAGACGAGCAAGAAAAGAAAAAGTAGAAGAGATGAGGAAGAGGAAGGAAACAATTGACAGAAGAGAAGAAATGGAAGAGGAAAAGATGAAGAAAAAAGTAGAGAAAGAAGAAAAGGAAAAAAATATGAGGAAGAGTGAGAAAAAAGAAAAGAAGAAGAGAAGAAAAGGTAGAAAAATAAAATAATAGGATGAGGAAGAAAAAAGAAGAGGAAGACGAGGTGGGAGAAAAAGTGAATGAAGAACAGGAAGAGGAGCAGGAAAAGAAGAAAAGAAGAGGTGGGGGAAGAAATGAGAAAGCAGAAGAGAAGAAAATGAAGAGGAAAAGAGGACGAAAAAGATGAGGAAGAGGGAGAAGAACAGAGGAAGAGGACGAGAAGAAGAGGGAGAAGAAAAGAAGTGGACGAGGAAGAAGAAGTGGATGAAGAATACGCAGAGGAGGAAGAAAAGAAAAGCTAGAAGAAAAGAAGAGGATCAAAAGAAAAGGCAGAAGAGATGAAAAGGAAAAGACAAAGAAAAAGAAGTAGAGAAAGAAGAGGGAGAAGAAAAGAAGAAGAGGAGGGAAAAGAAAAGTAGACGAGGATGAAGAAGAAGAAAAGAAAAGGCAGAAGAAAAAAGAGTAAGAGGAGAAAGAAAAAGAGGAAAAAGAGGAAGAGAAAAAAACATTCAAGGATTTCATGAGTCAGCGAATTTGTGATGCCAAAATTCAAAACGTTTGTCATTAATTCAATGCTTCCATTATTTGGCAGTGCTTTGTTTGTGTTTTCGTGACACAATTATTTGATGATGGAATATTTATTGATCCTATGAATCAATCGATTGAACAGTTCAACGATTGATCTGAGGCTAGATTATTTGTTGATTGGTGATTTAAGTGCCGATGACATTTTATTGATTAGTGGAATCAATGATTCAGCAATTCAATAATTCACTTCAAAACAGAGTTTCAGAGAGTTTGCATCACTCACCCACAGCGGTGTCATCGATACTGTGGCTTTTACCAGGAGATGGACACAGAACCTTATAGGCCGCTACAAAACAAACACACACACACACGCACACACATGCACACACACGCACACACGCGCACACACACAAACCAATGCAATGCTCACGCCACTATGTGTTGCAAAATAGTGAGTGTAAGGTGTGTATTTAAGACAGTATGAGGGTCCTGACCATCATCAACGGAGGGACAGATCTCACAGGGGTCACCCCATCCCTGCCCGGGCATCCCACTGCAGCAGCAAATACTCTTGGTGGTGTTCAGAGGCTTCGGTGTCAGGCAGCGACCATTCTCAAACTTGGTATAGCAGTAATTCACTCGGATATCTGAAGAAATCAGATGAAAGTGGAAAAAACAGTGAATAGAATTAAAACGTCCTAATAAACCCAACCATTGAAATCTTTGAAACATACCAACGCATCTCTTGCCGCTGGAGGAGAGCTGAAACCCCTCTGGACACTCGCAGCGGAAGCTTCCGGGTGCGTTTACACATTTGCCGAAAATGCAAATCTCTGGAGACTGAGAGCACTCGTCGATATCTGAACACAGACACATGTGATTGATCATTCTGCATCCTGTCAGTCATTGCTCTGGACAATCATATTGGCTCTAAATGCTGAGTCGCTCACATCCTTCATCAGCAGAGAAACCTTGTCAAACAGACAAGTGCTAGTGTTCTTCAGGACTCAAAAGTCATTGAAAAAGACATTTATCCACTCTTTCATCACATGAGGATTTGAAAGTTGTAGTCTTGCAAATAAACATGCAAAAATCACTGCAAACTGATGAGTCCGTTATGAGGCCACACACAAAACAGCTTTGTTTCAAACTAAAATCGAACTCATGGAAATTGTAACAAGGTGCACTCTAATCCACTTTTTAACAATACTTACATCCTAAAGAAATGCACATATCAAAAAGATCATGTATTGGTCTCCAGTTGTGTCACAAGAGGCTTTTCTGCAGGTCAAGGGTAGGGGTGGAATTCTGAGATCCACATTCTGATCCCAAAACGATTTTTAACTGAATTTTTTTTAAATATGCTTCCTTTTATTAGATTTAAAATAGATAGTTTGAAATTGATGCCCATGCAACGCATGTAATTGCAACTCTGTGAGTAATGCTTAGTGCTTCTATAATTTGAGCTTTAAGGACTCTCAAAATCGACTCAAATTTTCGCGCTCCGATGTGCCTCGATAATAAACCAGGGGCGCCAACGGGGCATCACACATCGGACCGAAACTAACTTGCCTACGGCTTTCAGAGTGACATATCGGATCCATTTTCACGAGGAGAATAACCAATGAAAGTTGTCTGTTGGAGAGCCATCTTCAGGCAGGGAGCAACACTGCATCAATATTTCCTTGACGCACATGTAAAGCAACCTGCCGAGAAGCCATCAGGAGATTGGTGCGATTCTCAAATCAGACCGGTGTTTCGAGGGTTGTTAGGTCTATGTTTCTGGGGCCCCTTCCGATTGATTGAACACAGAATTGATTCTAAATCTTTCAGAATTGTTAGCGAAAGAATCGTGATGCATCAATGTATTGTCTACCGCCCCCTAGCCTAGGGGCACCAGCAGAAGTTCCAGTTTCGCATTGTCGTATACATTGAAGTCAATGGAATAATTTTCATATTTTGACAATGGCTTCAGTGCTTGCACAACCTGGCACTGAGCATCTGTTAGTGACAACAAGGTGGGTGTAGGCATAGTCATGGATGAGGTGGGGGCAAAAAAAAATGTCATATGTTCATATGTCACAGGATTCAAATTTTTATAAATATATAAAAAGCAAAAAACAATGTTCAGCATATTTATAAAAGTAATAAAAAGTCAAATGACTGTTGCAACTGATAGTTTTAAACGGGTCTCCTGCTGTATCGATCTTTATAAATAGCTCAATAAGAGTTGTAATTTGCCCCAAAAAAGGTATTTTCATGAGTTTTGGGAATTTTCATAAAGGAATTCATGCACCCCTGCATCAGAAGTGCTGTGATCACCCACATTCTGGGTCATAATAGTTTTTCATGTATGCCGCTTTATTTTTATGCAACTTTCTACTAGTTTTATACCAGTAAAAATAAAACTATACCAGCTCTCTGTGACATGATCTGCAAATCTTCCTCCGATTGCTGTTGTATATTCAAAAATAATCACCAATGCTTCCATGGGAGAAAAATACAAATGCTTCCACATTTTCCATAACTGTACGAACCCAGTTCGATAAAAACTTTTTGTATTATTTGCTTCAAACACCAACCTTCACAGCGGTCATCCTTCAGGTAGTACCCAGAGGGGCAGATGCACCTGTACGAACCCTCAAGATTCTGGCATGTACCAGGGTCACAAGTGCCAGGGTTGATTGCACACTCGTTTATATCTGTAACACACACAAACACACACTAGTTTAGACTCAAACAAATGCACAAATGCACTCGGCCGTCAAGACTCACCCACACAAGAGCGTCCATCGGGAGAGAGACTGTATCCGTCCAGACAAACACATGCGAATGAACCCAACGTGTTGATGCAGTTTCCATTCCGGCACAATCCACGAAGGGATGTACACTCGTCTGTGTCTAAATACACACAGCAGACAAAGAAAATAATAATATAAAAATACAATGTGGTACAAATAGCAGTATCCACAGCATTGTCAACAGTTTCAGCTTTTCAGACTTCGAAATTTGGTGATCGCCTTCCTTTAGTGTTCAGATTCAATGGAATCTCTGGATAATCTACTGCCCCACCTGGACACTGTCTGCAGTGAATTGTCACAAATTGATTCACCGTTGTTCAGAAGTCGGCGAGGAGGGCCGCAGCCCTGCACAGTTTAGATGCAACCTTCATGAAACACACCTGCTTCAACGAATTTAGCTCTCCTTGTTTTGTTTATAGCTGCAGGTGTTTGTACTGAAGCAGGGTGGAAAACCAGGAGGGACTGCTGCGCTCCAGGACTGACTTTGCCCACTCTTGTCCATATCCGGACCCAGACACGGTTAAATTTGGACGGGCGCCAAAACCAACATGCTACTTTAATGATATTCAAAATTCGTTTACAATAAAGAATGCAATTGTGATTCTGCGATACATATCTTTGTAAATCGGTCTCATTTTAGCTGCGTCATCTGCATGTCCAATTACAGAGCTCTGGTTTTTATGGAACAAAAATAATGGCAAAAATATTTGAAATAAAAAGCTTGTTTAATTACACAACTAGGAAAAAATGCATTGCAATTAACAGTGCTTACATTTTAATGCATTGAATTTTCAGGGGTTGCATTTTTGTGCGCTGCATTTTAACATGGTTGTATATTTAAGAAGTGAATATTTCAATCGGAAACAATTTCAACAACTTTCTCGTTGTTAAAAATTCAATAATTAATATTCACCTCACAAAGTCCATTTCCAAAATATTAGTTTGTTTAATAATTCCAACAATAACATTCGTCAGACATTCATTCATTCATTCCCGCTTATTCCCTTTCGGGAATACCCGAAAACTGCTACCCACTGCCCCACTGTGCCACCCCATTCGTCAGACAATTTTCGGGTAATTTTATTTCACTTTACAAATTCGTTTCCGAAAAATCAGTGGTTTAAATTCAACAGCTCTTAGCAGCGCACATCCCGGAACTGCAGGAAAACCAGTAGAGTACTGGTAGAAGATCGCTATCTGCTGTTAGACGTCCTCACCAGCGGGTGGTGCTAGCGGCTGTAAAAGGCTTCATCAACAGTCTGTAAAATCTAATTTACGAGCGGAAGGTCCGAGATGAGGCGGTACCTACTTTTCTGAAAGCCGGCTATGATTGGATGCCACTTGAGACATTCGCTCATACCCTTTCAGTAGCCACCTGCATGTACCATCTTAATGGCTAGAAGTTTTTCATTTCACCAAATTCCATTTGATTTTATTTATTTATGTAGTGTAGCTTGTTCTCAGCAGCTGTTTCAGGCTTGCTCTGTGAGTTTGTACCAATGCAGTCGTTGTTGTGAGAGAGCTGGAATCCTGGGTAACACAGACAGTTGTAGGAGCCGATGGTGTTTTTACAGGTTCCATTTCCACAGGGCTGACGCTCACATTCGTCCACATCTGAGAGCAGATAAACACAGCAGAGAGATGATCAGGTAACCTTGAACATAGGCCTGGATGATTAGTGGGTTAGGTGCCTTTTCACTTTTTTTTAATAAGAAAAACTGGTACGCAACACGCTTTCATTGCCGTGATTGTTGATCATTTTTTAAATACATATAATTTTATGCCAATTTGTTCATTTCTACTTTCAACATGCTCATAAACGATAGAAATCATTATTCAGAAGTGAAGGCACCTGGAGATAATGGGCCAATCTTGTTCTAAAAACTCTACATAGTTTGTTCATTGCTTGGCTGGTTACTTGTCTGAAGGGTTGGTTGGTAAACTGGTAAATTGGTTAATTGATCAATTGGATTGGTGACGTTCAGTGTGGTTGGATCAAGATGTTTGCAGGATAGCTAGTAAGCAGGTAAAGGTGGCACTTGTTCCCTCACCGATGCATAAGTCCGGGGTAGATTTGAAGCCGTTGGGGCAGATGCAGCGGTAACTGCCCACCAGGTCAATACACTGGCCGGGGCTGCAGATGTTTGGGTTCTCAACGCACTCGTTACGGTCTAAGAGAGAGATGAGGAGGAGGGGGTGAGGGATAGAGGGAGAGATGGAGGGGTAGGAGGAGAAGGGGGTGAGGAATAGAGAGAGAGGGTGGGAGACAAGGTGAGGGTGGAGACAGAGAGAGTGGGAAATGGATAGTGAGGGGGGTAGGGTTGGGTAGGGAGAGAGAGGGTGGAGAGGAATAGAGAGAAAGACAGAGAGAAAGGTGGAGAGGGGTGAGCCGGAGAGACAGAGGTAGAGATGGAGGGGTAGGAAGAGAGGGGAGAGGAATAGGGGGAAACGGAGAGAGGGGGGGAGATAGATGGGTAAGATAGAAAGTAGGGAGAGAGGAGGGAGGAATAGAGAGATAGACAGAGAGAAAGGAGGAGATAAGGAGAGGGAAGAGCCGGAGAGAGAGAGTGGAGATGGAAGGGTAGGGAGAGTGGGGAGAGGAATAAGGGGAAACGGAGAGAGGGGGGGAGATAGATGGGTAGGGAGAGAGAGAGAGGGGGGGGAGGGAGAGAGAGAGGGGAGAGGAACAGAGAGAGAGGTAGAGATGGAGGGGTAGGAAGAGAGAGAGGGGAGAGGAACAGAGAGAGAGAGAGGTAGACATGGAGGGGTAGGAAGAGAGAGAGTGGAGAGGAATAGGGGCAAACGGAGAGAGGCGAGAGGAATATATAAATATATATATATATATGGGGGAGAGAGAGAGAGAGAGAGAGAAAGTGGGAAACAGAAAGAGAGGGGAGGGGAGTGTAGAGAGAGAGAGAGAGAGAGAAAGGGGGAGACGGAAAGAGGGGAGAGAGTGAGAGATGCTCTATCACTCCATTTCCATCCACATTTACAGACCATAGACATTAATTTAAAGACGGACACATACTCACCGACGCACTGCTGAGTGGAAGTTTGTCGGTATCCAGGCTTACACTCGCAGCGGAAACTTCCAGGAACATTGAGACACACCGCGTTCTGCTGACACACCGGCCCGTTCTGGCACTCGTCAATATCTGTAACCCCCCCCCCCCCCAAAAAAAATGCATGAACCTCATTAAAACACAGTAATTTGATTTGGTTATTTCATCAGATGAGGAGCGTGCCATTCTTTTGGCAGAGAACTACAGTACATGATATTTGTGGTGTGGAAGCACAGAAAAAAGGGAATTTCATGCTTTAAGAGTTGATGAAACACAGATCCCTCAAAATCTTGACATAACATGACTGCTCTTTTAATCATCATAAAAACAAGACAAAAACGTAAAATTAAAATGTGGTAAAATGTAGAGTTGTCAAAAGTCCCTGTACTTCGGTATTTATACTATGAAACATTATATATTTTCAAGCAAGTTTTGGAACACTGTTTTGTGAAAGTTTGAGAACTTTCAATGGTTTAAGGCTTTAATTTGGTGCATTTTATTCAGTCTTCCTGAAATTTTTTTGGGTCATTTAACATTTTTGGGGTTAATTTGCTCAATTAACTTGATTACATTTCTTAATTTCTGGAGCCTTGTGTGAAATTTTCAAGTTAAATACATTGATTTGGGGCAGTTTTGACTAAAATTCTGCATGTTTTTAACAGAAGTATAAGCTTTTCGGTTTTTGAACAGAAGTTGGGCTCAATATATTGTGTTTATTCCCCCCTAAATTATCAAAAGTCATGGAGGTTTTTTGAATAATCACAAATCTCTAATGTTAAGAATACTGAATGCATTGTATTTTAATACAATACTGCCTGCAGGTGAGCAGTGGTGTGTGGCTTGTTTTTTTGTTATAATGGAGTGAAGTTCTTAACCATTTCTGTTTAAAAACATATTTTGGGTTTGGCACTTTGTAGACGGTCCCTAACTGATCCTGACTCAGTCTGATGCACAGACACAGCGAACGCAGAGGAAATCTTATGTTTGCAAAAATTACATTGCATTATATCCCCTACGAAACACAGATTAAAAAGACTTTTCCCTAAAAAGAGCATCTGGGTCTCGGGCTACTGAGCAGAGAAAACAGAACCTGTTTGTGGTCCGGCTGAGCCACTGGTTTGAATAAAAAAAATGTTTTGACGGTTATTTTGGCATTTTACCTGAAAGCTAACGCTAGCTAGCGTGTTGTTTCTGTTTGCTTCTTGAATGCTGCCCAAATCGTTCATGTAACGGCTGTGAAAAGCCCATCCGAAACATTCCAGTCGTTAGCTTTTCTCTTCAGAAAGCAATTCATTTTCCAGTGGACTAGCTCAACGATCATGACAAAAAGGCGAAAACGAACGTTTGACCACAATAATAATATTTAACAAAGTACTCAAAGGTACAAACAAACGTAAACAAGATCCGCCTAGATCTTGAAATAAATAATTAATAAAGAAAAGGCTGACACAAAGTGCGGGCCGTCACCTAATCTAAATGATAATATAAATAATTACTGAAATTTCAGTGTTTTTGATCCTTTGAAATAATTGAAAATAACTTAGTCTGAAACAAAAAAAATAGTGGCGTGCCTCGGCTCACTGGTAAAGAACTCCTGGGTTTTAGAACGACCAACTCCACCACTACACCACTTGCTCCCAAGATACAAAACAGACCTCTTGCATCAAGATTTGGCTTATATCTACTGGCTTGCTCTGACCCCCAAAAAGCTTAAAATGACCCCATCCTTCACAAACAGAGAGACATTAACCCTTTATGTCTCATAATAAACCTCATAGAGCCTTTTTTGCCATGAGTGGGTGTGTAGAAAACCAGTAAAACGTCGCAAAAATCCATCAAAAGCTTGCACAGTAGAAACATTATAATTCACACCGCGAGCACTTCCGATGAAGAACATTTCCTCATCACATTGGAAACGTAATTAAATCCCGCAATATTACCCGCAAACAACAACGTGACGTCATCTTCCCGGTACTTTTACTGTGGCAAAAAACTTTTGGCTTGGACTCAATTGGTATCTAAATCTCTCCCAAACATCTTTTTGGCCATCTGTGAGGGGCATCTGGCTCAAAAAAGCTACATAGGGGCAAAGAAAGTACACTGTAAATAATTTGTATCGTAACTAGTTTTGGATTTTTTTTCTCTTTATTATATATGGCCTGATTGTGTATGCCGTGTTCTCCTGTCCTGTTCTATTTTCATTTTTGTTATTTGTTGCACTGTATATTGATGAGTATAGTCTAATACAAAGCTATCTATGATCAAAAGTATCTTTGCAACAATTTTTGTTGTAAATAGTTTATTGTGATGTTCATGGAATGTTTTATTCAAAATGTGTATGTTTTTCACTTTTTGTCTTACTTTATAAATTTGAGTGTATTTTAAAAAACTAAGCAATGAATTCACTCAGAATAAATTTGCTGTGGTTCAAAAGAATTTTGTGCAACTTTTTTACATTTACAATTTTGAGGGATAAAACTATGAAATGTTTGTATTTTGAAAAAATATGTGGAGAAAAAAAACTTTTTGAATTTTTTGGTGTTTTTTTTTGTAGTTTTGACACTTTCTTCAATGCATATTGAACTAAATCCATTAATATTATTAAAATCTAGGATATAAGGGTTGTAATGATGTATGGCAAATTAAAATAGCTCAAATATGTAAAAAATGTCAAATATGGTCTGGCGTACTTGGTTCTATGGCAGGTCATAAAGTGTTTAAGATGGTGAACGAATCCAAGGCTCTTACCCTCACAGATCAGCAGTTTATCGTTATAGATGAAACCCATGGGACATTCACAGCGGAAACTGCCGATCATGTTGATGCACACTCCGTTCTCACACACTCCGGGAATCTCACGGCACTCGTCGAAGTCTGAAGAGAGTAATGGATGGAATCAGCGAATCGGATTATGTAAAAGCCTTCTCAGAGAGAGTTTGATTTGCAAGAAACATGTCAAACTTTGAGTTTATTTACCCATTACTTGTCCGGTGTAGATGTCGATGAAACATCCAGGTCTATCACTTCCACACAGAATAGAAAACTCATCTACAAAAACGGAGTGAGATCTAGTAGTGTTGAAGATCTAGGTGTCTGGTTTAACTGTAAAACTGACTGCTAAATGACATTTTAAAAACTGAAAACGTTGACATGTTGCTATCTGTAAGTGTTAGTGTGTTCTCACTGCTGCCGGGGACCGGGCATCTCTCGCAGGGCTTGTTCCAGGCTAGTCCAATGTTGTACGAGCAGCAGCAGAGCTTCTTGGTTGTGTTGAAGGTCAGTTCTCCATCACACGTCATGTTGTCCGAGTGATAGTTCCTGTAGCACAAGCTCTTACGCATGTCTGAACACACAGCCAAGCAAAGTTTCCATCAAGTTTCCATCGACTTCCATAGTGTACATTAGGAAACAAGATGATGAGGTTTGACAGTGATTACTGTTGCTGCGCTGCACCCCACCCGCCCCCTTTCCACCGGTTTGCAAAGACCTAAAACCAGTGCTTAATTTGTTCCGCCGTTTGCCGGAACGCAATCCGTTTTCTCTCAATTTCTGGCTTCCAAGGATCCGGAAAATTTTATTCTGGGATCCGGTAATTATCTGACCCCATTTGTCTTTATCTGCCCAATTCTTGCCCACCTTTTTCACTCTACTGTACTACAATGCATTCCCCCGACTCAAGAATATACAGAGCACTCGCCTATGCTGTGCCAGGCTGCCTTCGTCGTAGGCTGGTGCTGTCCCCTGCAGTCGGCAGGCCGGCCCGTATTATGTGGAAATTAGCGATTAGA